>JASANU010000786.1:0-53164 GCA_030849675.1 Trypanosoma platydactyli | reverse complement strand
CGACGCGAGATTCACACACGGAAGAATTTTGCCAGTGACAGACAGGGTTTCATTGGGATGATTTGCAACACGCTCCATAACATCAATGACGCGTGATGGACGGGAGTCAATCGGACGAGAAACAACATCATGAACACGGGGAAAAAAATGTCGTTGCCAAGCATCATGAAAGTCTTTGGTGATCGGTGCATAGCCGTTACGTTCCTTCTTTCGCGACAACAACCGGTACAGGAGCGCATTCACTTGGCACAAAAAGAGAAGAATGGAGAACGCCATTCGTGAGAAAAGCGCCACCAGCAATGGTGCAGAAATCGACTCTGGTTCCGGCGATTCTGTACGCTCCTGTGCCGAACACGAGACGCCTTCCTCCTCCTCACATCCAGCACCGACATCCCTGTGCGGGACGATATGAGGCGAAGCAAACACATGCTTGTTGTGCCTCTGCACGGGAGAAGCTCCAGTCGCCGCAGCTTTTACCGTAGGGTGTAGAGGATTTTCTCCCAGCACATCCACCAGATTCTCAGCTGTCACACACGTTGGCATATTCAGGTCCAAACAAGGTGCAGATATTCCTTTTCTAATCCCTTGTGTCTGTGTGGGTGCAATATACAAATATACACTTCCTGTATCGTTCCCAGGTCACCTCTGTAGTGCCATCACGATCGCCCCGAACGTGACGGTTGAAGAGACGAGGGAAATCAAGAAAAAAGTATTGCACCCGTCCAGAACCAGGAGCGGGACCGCCACAGTAGGCACGTAAGCACTGGGATACACACACACACACACACATATATATATATATAGAGAGAGAGAGAAAGGGAGAGAGAGCCGTACGTGTAAGGAGAGAGCGCAAAAACGAGACAAGAAGAGGACTGCTGTGCGACGTGACGATTGCAAGAGCATTGCCCATCCTGTAAACTACTCCACACACGATCGGGGTTTTCTGCCCGTCTCATATTTCGCCGCCAGTGCCCCGAAGTTCATCGCAGGCTGCCAGCGTGACTGCAGCCGGTCGTAGGACCAGCGGAGAAACATGTCATCCACACAACCGCAGGAGCCCCTCGGCTGACCCGAGTGGCAGTGGCAAGGGGTTGTTCTCTCCCCCTTCTCTTCCTCTTCCGTCTTCTCGACACCGCCGTCACTGACTGCGTTCCCGTATGACTCCGAACGATGGCACAGCGCGGGGTTTGACAGCGCCATACAAGCGTGTGCTGTGGGGTCTGAGATAATTGTCATGCAGTTGCCGATGCAACGTGGGGCGCCCTTCTCCTGCAGCCACCTCACCACCTCCGCGTTCCCCATCGCCACTGCGGCGTGTAGCGGCGTACGCCCCCAGCGGTCATACACATGAACACTGCCCCCAAAGCGGTGCAGCAGTGCCATCATCTCCAGGTTACCAGCGATGACGGCAATGAACATGGGACTGTATCCGTGCTGCATCTGATTCACCGAAACATTCGGGTCACTGAGAAAGCTCATGTTGTTCGGGTTTGCCCCAAGCTCCAGGCAACGACGCGCAAGCTCGATGTCGCCGGTAACGACGGCCAACAGCAGGAATGTCGCGCCTCCTTGCGGTGCATCACTCTTTGTGATGCAGAGCTCTGGGTAGTGCTCGCTCAAGAATTCCCCAATGGAGTTCACGGGCTCGGAGATGCGGTTTTGCCCCCTCACAGTAGTGCTACCACCGTCCATCAGCTTGGTAAGGTCCTCTGCGATGCCTTTGGAGAGTGCATCATTCAGTGTTATATTGCCCTTCCGCACACCTCTAAATGCGCTCCACGAGATGGCAGGTACAGTGCAGAAGGTGCGCAGCAGGTGACGATCCGGGTAGTCGTATTCGGCGAGACTGAACACGTTGTGGTGGCCAACGCCACCGTGTCCGGAATCCACACTGGCCCACCTGCCATCAGGAGCCTCACGCTGCTCGTCCGTGGGCGACAGCTTGCGGGACCGCGACATGTAGACGGTCGCTACAATGTGGTCTCTTTCTCCCTAACATAAAAAGGCGTGTCACAAAGAGCAACATCAGTAATAGCAACAGCTGCAGGGTGCACTGCCCAGTAGGGCGGGAAATGCTGCTGCCTGCACCACGATGCATGGCGACCGTGGAAGAGGGGTGATGACAGACGAACTCAGTGAGACAGAAGAAACAGTTGCGAGAAAAAGTAAGTGCACTACACCTCTTCGCCACCTCCTACAAAAGAGGAAGAGCCGCCGCCATCTTGCCGGTTCATGGAAGCCGCCCGCTGTAGAAGTTCGTTCTTGATCTCGCCGTAGCGGGTGTACTCCTGCACAAGGGCCCGGCGATCGTTCTTCGTCGGCGCGTGTCCGTTACGCTGAACAAACTCGTTTTCAAAGTTGTGCAGGATGCGCTTTAGATGACGCTTCTCGACCGCGAGCTCGTCGTCTGACATCTGGGACACCGCCGCGTTCTTCGCCGGCGGCGGTGGCGACCCGTGATACGGCACGCTAACGGAAGACGTCACTGTCGACAGCGGCGCAAAGGCTGCCACGCCAACAGTGCTGGGATGGCTGCTGGTGCCACCGGATGCCTGCAACACACCAGCCACACCCCCCCTTTCACCTACCACGTCACCGGTGTTGCTGCCGCGCAACCCGTGCTGCCACGGTTGCTGGCCACCCCTGCATTGCTTCGACAGGCCCATCTCGTCGTCAACACTGGGCTCCGAAGTGCTATTGCGTGGCGACTCACCGTCCCGCAGACGGTTCTTTACAGACTTGTACAGCTCGTACACTTGCCGCAGCGCGGCCTTGTCATGCGCCGTCACAGCGACGCCACGCTCCTCGCGGAAGGCGCGCTCCCACTCATGAATGCGCTGCTTCATCTCCCTCTTAAACGTCTGGCACTGGCTGTCCGTTAACGACGACATGGCAGCGCACACCAAGGACACACTGCGATCGTCCGCATTCCTTGCCAGTTCTAGCGAGCCCATCTCGCCGCGGTACGTTGCAACGAGTTGCGCTGCCAACGTCTCATGTGGCGCAGTATGTGGCCCGTATCTCTGCTCGACGCGGCTGCGCTGCTCCCGCTTCAGCGAGCACACCGAGTCGATGGTGGCTTTGCTGTGTGCCCGGAAGTCCTCGTCAATGACATGCGTCTGCAAGAAGCTAAGCGCGTCTATGGTCTGCGCTGCAGCCTGAAAAAGTACATCATTTGCGTCCATCAGAGTTTGCCTCGCCTGCACACGACGGTGCGGTGCACTACGATCTACTCAAATATATCTCCCCTGCCCCTCCAGTTACCTTCTATATTCCCGTTCGTTTTCCCCTTTTTTACGTGTGCTTGTGTGTGCGCGTGAGAGCAGCGGAGCGGCAGAGAAAGACGGTGATCGTAACGCACACGCAAATTGATGCACAAACCAACAGGCACAGAGGCACACAAATCAACACAGAACACCCCTCCCCCCGAAAAGAAAAAAATAATCATCATCATCTGGCGACAAAAAGGACACACCCTACATGCGCGCCAACTGAATCGTCGCCTCGGAAAGGGAGGCAAACGACACCTTCGAGTGCGCCATGCACTTCAGCAGCGCCGATGGCCGAAGGTGGGGGCCATGCCACTCCGACATCTCCTCCATCTTCTGCATCAGCACTTCAATTCCCGTGGCATCTGCCAGCGCAAGAGCCCCACCTGTCGTCTCGTTGAACCCAATGGCGGCGATGGTAAGCGCGTTCGCGTCAGTCGCACTCCGCACACGCCCTGAGAGAAGCAGCTCGCAGCACTCATTGACTACAACCGCCAGCAGCCGATCGGCTACATCCGTTTCGGTGAGGTGGCGGCGCAGGTAGGACCGTTGTACCTCCGTGTTGTGGCCCAACACAGTACCGTCCTCGCGATACGTGTAAAAACCCCCGCGACGCGCGCTCACGCCAAGAAACCCGTCAGCGCTCATGCACTGCAGCACGTGGCGGCCGAACGCGGGAAGCTGGTCCACGTGCAGAGGGTTGTGTCGCTCATTCATGCTGTTCGTCTCGTCAATCATGCACAACACCCCAGCGGTACCAAAGTGGTCAATGAGACGGAAGGGCCCCACAATGAGCCCAAGAATATCGGTGGCAACGCGCTCGATGCGCTGCACGTCACACTGCGCCGTGAGACGACACGCCTCCGTCGCGAGGGCAGCGAGAAGCCGCATGCAGCACGCACCGCGGCACACCACATACGGGCGCTGCCACGCCTGCAGGTAGGTAAGCGCCGCTGTCAAGGTGTCCTGGCACAGCTCAGATAACGTGTCCTCCCACGCGAAGAGACGGACCTCCTGCAGCCCCGCAAACGCAGTGGCGCGGTGTGGCGAGGCACACGAAACAACAACAGCGCACGGAAACACTGCAACAAGCTGGCGGGCGACGCGTTCCTCGCCTATGAGCACCACCATGGACCCCGTAAAGTCATCACGGTGGCCGTTCACCATCCGCGTCGTGGCCTCAATGCACCGCCGCGAACAGTCCAAAAGGGCAGTTGCGCGGCCACCCTCCGCGGACGACAGCGCCTTCACCCTGTCGGGCCACAGAGGCATCTCGTCAGCGCGGAATGTTACGAAACCGCCGCGCGGAAGCGGGGGAAACACACGGCTTTGCATAGCACACTTTAGCAGATGCACGCTGGCCACGTTGGTGGCGGGGATCGAGTACACCATATCGCTGAAGATCATTTCAGTACGTGACGGCTGCCGCCGCGCTGCAGCAGCAGCATTTCCACTACCACTATTATTCTCGTCGGCGGCACCGTCAATCCCCTGAATGATTGCTGCCACACTGTAGCGGGCCCACACGTGCAGCAGTGCATTTGATCTCCCCGTCGCCAGCTGCGTGCCAAAGTGGCGTGTGAAGAAAAGCTTGCGGAGCAGCAACTCCCTCTGTGTCGGTCGGGGAATCATAGTGAGAAACATGCGCTCCATCCGCAACGCCAGCGACGGCGCAGACGGCGGCGCAACATATTCCGCAAGGGTGGAGGACAACAACGTTCGCACACTCTGCATGCTCCTGGCGCCATGCACGATACCGGCACTCACCAAGCTCTCCGCACTGTACTCGTGAAGCCGCGGCATCATCTCAACCGTGCGCTGCGAACCAAAATACCAGCTGAGGTGTCGCACTGCAAATGCCGTAGGAAAGTCCCCAAGCCGAATCGATGGGAACCCCAACGTCGTACGCGCTGGATCCAGCATCACACAATGGTGGCACGCCAAGAATAGCTCCGCACCGAAATCGCAAACACTGCCCCCCTGCGCCACCGCCACAAAGCGCCAGCGGCGGCGTGCGGTATCCGCCATGCGCCCAAAAAGACGCCCCTTTGCCCGAAGCAGTTCCACGCGCTCGGCAGACGAGAGGTCCAGCGGACCCCGCCTTGGCTCAAAGAACGGCAGCGTGGGAACAGCCGTGAGAACAACGTGTGTAACGTGCGCACCGGCAACGCACCGCTCCTCAATCGTCGTAATCGCCTTGTGCAGGGCACACACTAACGATGTAACGTCTGCGGGAGTCGCCTGTAGAAGAATTGTCGCCACCGGTGCTTCCCCGTCATCGAACGACACTCCTATGCACGACTCGCATTCTTCACTCTTCGCAGCCACGCCCGTCCACGGGGTAAGTGGCGGCAGCTCCAGCACTGCTTCCCCACCGCACGGCGCACCTCCTGTCCTTCCGCAGGGTGGTGGTGACGCTTCTACGTTCGTCCCTGCAGCGGCATCCGCGACAGGCGGTAGCGTTCCCACGTCGTTATGATCCCCATGCGTCGCTTCAGCACGCTGCACCACCTCTGCCCCCACACCGCCAGCGCCAGAAATTTTAAGTTTCTCCACCGAAGCGGATTCCTCCAGAAGAGCAGATTCCACCCCATCCACATTAGCCGACAACATGCCAAAGGTAGCGCGGTCAGTAACATTCAAACGAAGACGCGCATCCTCCTCTTCCACGACTACCGCCGAGCGCACAAGCGGACGAAGTGACCGCGCCCTTTCGATCTCCTCATCCAGCAACAGAAAAGAACTCTTCCTCCAACAGCTTTCATCCTCACAGGTTCCAGAAGGTGCAATTCTAAAAAACAGACTCTCGTCAACATCATCAAACGTCCCACAAACAACTGATGATCTCGGTGGTTGCGGTGCAGCGGGTGCACCTCTCGGTGGTTGCGGTGCAGCGGGTGCATCTCTCGGTGGTTGCGGTGCAGCGGGTGCATCTCTCGGTGGTTGCGGTGCAGGCGACGAGAACATGCGGAGGCGGTGTTGGCACACAGGGGTGATGTGGGGCTGGCGCCAGATGCACATGGCAGCCAATGCAATTCTGTGGGGTGCAAGTCGGCGCATCATTTCCTATCGACAGGTATGTGCGGCTCGCAACACGCGGGATGTTCTTGCGAGCACCACCTTTTTTTGGCGGTTGTGGGCTACCGTGCTTTTGCTACTGCGTGGGGTCTTTAGTGCACGCTGGTAGCGTTTCTACAACCTACTACTAGTGATACATACAAGAGGATGAGGAATGGTTGCAATAGATGGAGGGGGGAAGAATAAGAGCAGCTGGTGCAACAGCGGGGTGCAGGTGGCGTTCGGTGTTGCGCAGTTGTCACCCTCGTCTCTCCGCCACCTGCTTGCGCTCCACCCGCACACGCACATGACTGCAGCATATTAACAACAGCACCGCCAAAGAGGGGGGCGGGGGCCTAGTCGTACACCTTCAGCGTCGCGCTGGATCCTTTTGGCCCCATCAGGATGAGCGCCTCATAGCAGGCCCACACACAGAATGGCAACAGCGGGGAGAGGCACACAAGCGGTAGCGGCAGGCCATACATTTTGTCCTGATAGCGCGACAGGTCCACCGGGTCGTTGCTGCGCAACACGCAAAACGTCAGTGTGGATATGAACAGCATGCACAGCGGCATCCTAGAAGGCGTCAAAAACATCTCCTTGCGTCTGCTGTCCCGTACTACTTCTCTTGTTTCCTTCCCTTCCCTTAATGTCTGCAGAGATCAACTTCAGCTCTTGGCAAGAGGGAGAGAACGAGGAAGTGAAGTACCCCCCAAGCGATGCAATCTGTCACAATCTGCAGCGTGGGGGGAAGGGCCTCGTTCCGCCGGCCATTGTCTGCGACGCCGAAGCAGACAAACACGGCCCCAGCTGAACATCTTATCCTCAGCGGAGCGCAGCACGGCTACACGTCAGCAGCAAGCCCCATCCTAAAAACAGAGACTGCGGCGATACGTGCCTTGGCCCACCACACACAAACAAACACCACAAAGACACCCGCGCAGGGCTTCCACCATTGAGTGACCCAGTTTGTCAAGACAGCACGGCACTCGGTCAGCGTGCGGCCCAGTCACGCGCTCTACGTAATTGACAGCGCCAACCACAGACGCACGGACACAGCATCTCCCCTGTGCAGCACCAGTCGCCCCGCATGCATCGCACCGATCCCCTCTCCCCCTCTCAGCAACGGTAGCATGTACATCAGAACCAGAGGCAGTTGAGAAGCAGGAGAAAGGGGGAAAAGGGAAGTGAATGGGAGGGGAAGCATCGCAGTACATGCGCCACAGTCACGCCAGCAGTCGAACATGCACGTGCGCAACGAGACCAATCACCCACACCCCGTTTCTCCCTCTCTGACCTACACGCGCAAATCCGCCTACGTAATGCACTATTGTGCCTCCGGTGTGCGCTGTCGCTTCCGTCCCCTCTCACACTCCCCCTCTTCCTCTGCACACTGTGAATGTGGTGTGTTGCAGGCGAGCGTCCCTGCCAGAATGCGCTGCACTAACTCCTCCTGTTCGAACATATGGCGGTCCTGAGAGACACGACGTTCATCCTCCATCCGACGATAAACCGTCTCCTCCACCGCAATCGCATGGCGCCACCCGCACGCATCGCTCACGACATCGGCGAGGACGAGACGCTGGAGTCCTGCATCCAACGCCATCGTCGCCACACGCTGCCCTGCATCCGTCACCGTGTCCACTGCCGTGGCACGCATGAATATGGGGACAGTGAACAGTGCTCGAGGAGACGCCGAAGACGGCAACACAACGTACACGGGGCCATCCGTGCTTGGAGTGCTAGGCAGCCACACCACACGGCTCCCACTGAACGCCGTGCCAACCTGCAGCACATCGCCCGCATCCGCACCATTCGCGCCACCGGCAGCATCCACGGATGCTACACGCGCACGCCGCATCTCTGTCTCCCGCTTCGACGCAATGAGGCGCAGCGATGCCTCGCTGCCACCGATTGCCGTGGCGTACAGCACCACAACCGTCATGCGCTCCCCGGGGACGGCAAAGTCGCGCCAGTCCACACCGCCCTCATGCGGCACCAAGAAGGATGGAATAAACACAGGCCACTCACGAGACGAAACCACGCCTGCCGTTGCGGGTGTCATTGTTGTTCCTGCGACATGCGGAGGCCCCACGGTCCGTGCATGCAGGCCATCGTCATCAATGCGCTGAACGCACACCGGCACCACAGAGAGGGTGTGAAACCACTGGGGGAATGCATGCACAAGCTCCGCCATAGATGCTGACTGCTGTTGCTGCCCCCCTGCATTCCCAGACGGCATCTTGCGTTCCTGCAGCACCCTATACAACCGACTGGCGAGTACCTTGGCGATCGGTGCACTACATGCGGTGCTATTGCCTTTGTTGTTTGAGAGTGCGGGAGGGGCAGCGTTCAGCCGCCGAAAGCGGTCAATGGAATCAGAGGAGTTGCTTGAATGCACCGCAGCGCCCATCGCCACGCTCACGACGTCACACAGCTCTGCATCAAGGAGGAAGTTCGGGGCCACCCCATCTAAGGATCCGAGCCTCACTGTTACAAAGTCCCACGGTACAGCCTTCATGAAGTTCTTCTGCGTGTGGAGGAGAACAGGCCGACCCCTGCGCGTCAGCCCCGCATCAACATCGCAGTATGTCATGCTGCTGCTACTTCTAGTGTTAATGCCACTCCTCTGCGGGAGCACAACACCACGCAAGAGGCTCCCCTTCACCACGCTCTTCAGCGAACGTCGTGTCAGCAAAACGTTCCTCAGGGCATGCTGCAGCTCCTCGTTTACCCCCACGTGCGTGAGGTACATGTTCCTTGTCGTCGCAAGAGACACTTGATGGACGCTGAGGAAGTTGTTGGCGTCGTGCACCGTTGCAAACGTCATCAGAGCAGCAAACCTGCCGATGGCACGGGATTTGACGCAGGAAAGCGCTCGCAAAAAGGCATCCCTTGCGTCTTTACTCCTGCGGTCGCTGCTGCTGGCACCGCCAGGCGCCCTCCCGAATGCGGGCACCACCGATTCCACTTCTACCTCCCTCTCGGCCGCTGCTGCGTCGCTGCTTATGGCGCCCGGAACGGACAACACCTTCTCCTCAACTGTCACGCCCATGTCAGCGCCCGCGACAAGCGATTGCAAGCAGGCCGTGTCGATGCCATTCGGGGAAGTCACGAGCAGATGCACCCCGACGTGGACTGCCGGGGGAAGAAAGCTGATTGTCCAGCGCTGTCTAGTGGCCCTCACGTCGCTCTGCAGTCGCTCTGACGCGGAGAGCCGTTGATACTGGATGATAGCGGCACCGCTGTGGAACGCATGATCCTCTTCGAAGCACACCTCTTCAATGGTACCATAGCTTGCAAGCGTGCGAAACAGCTCGGCCCGCAGCGCTGCATCCTCCGGTTCTATACCCGCCACGCGTAGGCGACGGGTGACGGAGGACCCGGATGACATGCAGCCACGCAAAGGCAAATAGAGCGGAGAGCTAAGAAGCAAAAAGAAACTTGAAGAGCAAGAGGGCAGAAGCCGGTTTTCACAACGCGGATGCATCATCATCGCCAGCACAACCACAAGGGATGGAAAAGAGGGACGGACATGCTGAGAGTCCCACAGTTTCATAAAAAGGAATAAACAAAACGAACAAAAAAATCAAGACGAACGAAGCCCATCGTCCTTTTGTGCGCCATAGCCACCCTCTTTCCATTCCCATTATGCGGAGATGATGTCCGAGTCACCCACGTCCGTGATGGACAAAACGCAGGCGCGGAAATGCCTGCCGCACGCTGTCCCCAGGTCGAGATTGTTCCCAGTGTAGTGGTGCATAGGTGTCTTGCTCAGCGTGCAGTAGTACTCGATCTCCGCCTTGCGAATGGGCGGGCAGTTCCCCGCAATCACGACAAGCTTGCTGCGACCCTGACGAAGTGTCTTGAGTGACTGTTGAGTGCCGAGCACGTACTTGCCAGACTTCATCACCAGCTGAAGCTTGGTGTTGATGGTGTCCACCTTCGACTTCGACTTCTTGGCCATTGCACTGCAGAGGAGGCAGAGTAGTGAGGAGGCGCAAGTGGAAAAAAAGAGAGATCTGAGAACAGAAACACCGAAGCAGCAAAGGGAGAGAAAGGCGAACACACCCAGAGAGGCCGGAGCACAGCAAAAAGATGATGAAAAGAGAGAGCACGACCAGGGGAGGGAGTGCCACCACCCTGCAGAAATCAGCGATATGTGGCAGTAGTGGACAGTCCTTTATGAGCGCACAGCATCTGATTCTTCTACGCCTCCAGCCATCCACTTCTTCATCAGAGAAAAAAACCCACCATCACCACCACCCGAACCAGCACACAGCAGCATGCGGTGCGTCCATCTGACCACGCGGCGGGATGGGGCAGAATGGCACGCATGCATGCACACGCTCATTATGTGCGTAATAGGTGCGCTGGATTTGCATATATGTATTATTTCGTTTGTAACCGTACAAAAATTGCAGTCTTATGTAGATATCTCCGTTTCTAGTGCTTATGAAAAAAAAAATCTAATGCATGGAGTTCTAGTGATTTTTTTTTAGTATGTGATAGTGCTGGAGACACCTTTGTTCGCTATACAGACACGCACGCACAATAAAAATCTATTAATTGACACACCCAAAGGGAAAGCACCTTTATCTGAGCATGAGATAATGGCGTATTAACGATTGCTATTGTCTATCGCCTCCACCACAGCGAATGTCACCTTGTGGGCACCAGAACTATTCTTTTCCGCCGGTATGGATTTGTTATAGGTACCCGGAGTACTCACATTGGCCGAGTGTGACAAGTTCATGGATGATATTGCAGCGGCTGCAAGCATTGAGTCCCAGCAGCGCTGGTTTGGCACTGTGCGGTCGTACTCGACGCGTAACACCGGATGACCAATGACGTTTCGGGCTTCAACAACAAGAGTGTCATGCGCATCCGCACGCTGCTGGTCAATGTGCTTTAGCCTCTTGTATTCTATCTTCCACCGATTGTAACATGCGAGGATCTCCTCCTGTGTTGCGTCCTGAGAGACTCCAAGAACATCGTAGTAGGTGCCGCTGGTAGCACGATGCGGGTAGCGGCAGCGTGCCGGCAGGCGAATGCGAAAAGCTTCTGAAGCTTCCGCTCGCACACGCCACTTGCGCGGCGAGACATCTCTGGAATTTTGCGGACTAGATACGAATGCACTGCTGGTGCTAGACGTAAGACTGAGCATGGAGACATCGCAGAGGTTGCTGTTGCTGCGTTCACACACGCGGGCAGCATGCCCGGAGGAATGCTGGCCTGCCACCCTTCCCTTTTCATCATGCGCGGGGAGGTACATGGCGCTCGGGCCGTCCGCCGACGGAGCCGCGGTTGGAACGTGGCGCTTCGTGACGCCGAGTGGCATTATAAAATGCTTTGGTATCCTGTTAAGCGGCACGGTCTCGAGGAGTCTTTCTTGGGTGCAGACGTCAAGCTCCGAGAAATGGTGTGCGTGCTCGCAGCGGTTTTTACATGGGCACTGCGCCGACTCGTAGAAAGCCACACAGACGCGTGGCTTTCTGCCACAGCCCATTGTTGGAGTTGCACTACCATCGCCAGCTGCACTGAGAGCCGTCACTGCATTTGCGCCGTGATGTAATCCGTCGTCAAGAGTAAACTCTACAGCGTCCATCGACGATGTCGTATTTTATCGTGCAATTCCTTTTCGACTCGTATGCGCACACACGCATTGTGTACACGTCCGGGGAGAGAGAAACAGCCCGAGAAAAATGGAAGAAATCATCATAATGCTGACAGAAAGACAAGAGAGAGATGTGGCATGTGTAGAGCAGAGGCACATACACAAGAGTTAAAGATAAGACGACAAACATCCACCATTTCGCATGCTCCACACACACACACAAATACAAATACACATACGTGCGCACAATATTCTCGTTATGTGGGGCTATCAATTCAACAGCAGATACACGGTGAGGCGCCTCCTTTTTTCTCTTTCCTTTATTCCTTGTTGCTGCTGCTGCTACCACCACTGACCACGCTCCACACAAAGATATGCCACCGTTCGTTGATGCTGGCAAATACGTATGGATACATTGGTGCTCTGTGATCGCAAATCGCCACAGGACGCAAGAAGCAGCCAGGCCATCTCCTCCCTCCCCACACACCTCACGCACCAGATCTTGAATGAGACACGCAAACACAAGCACGCCAACGTTCCCGATACCATTTCTTCCCCCCTACCACATTCCCCGCCTTCAGTTCTAAAATGCCACCCCCAATTGTTCCCCTGATCATCCCCCCCCCCCCTTCCCCCTCCTAACCTTCCGCGTCATATTGCACGAAACTGCAGCCGGGAAGGGTCGCTCACTCCCCCATCATGCAAGCTACACCCACAATAGATGTTACACACCGAAAAAAAAAGTTCTCTTCCCCACATATGCAACAATGTGGCGAGAAAGATGTGTGCAAAATGCTAAAACTAAACGGCTAGCAGAGATGCCACTAGAACCACTACTACAATCTCTCACGTCACTTCTCTTCATCTCGTTTCTGTGGATTATTCTGCACCGAAGACTTGAGTTCCGCAATGAGATCTTCAGATGTTTTCCCACTGTAGCGTTTACCAGGCTGCATGCGCTGAAGGTCCTTGTCCACGGCAAAGCGTTTATTTAGAAACTTTTTTAGCATGTCACCGCGTGCCTTTTCCAAGTCATCACGAATACGGTCTTTACGCTCTTTGTACGCAGCAGTCTCCCGCGCCATTCGCTCCGTGTCCATGCGCTTCAGCTCTGCCATCTCTTCCTGTGTGAGTGCCTTCTTGCGCTTGTCGAAGTCCTCACGCACGACCTGCTCCCACGGGCTGTTATATCCGAGTCCCTCTCTACCGATATTCTGATCCTCTCGCGCGACCTTCTTCACCTGCTCTGGGTCCAGCTCCCAGAAGCGCCACTCGTTCCACTTCTGCGCCGTCTCCAACTCCCTCCATGTAACCTGCAGAATGTACTCCACAGGCCAGCCCCAGAAGTATCGCTTTTCAAGGGTGCACCAGTCGTCCTGGCACTCCTTGACGCCGTGATTGATGCGCTTCACGAGAGTCATGGCGATATTGTAGTACGTTGATTCTGGAGGGATATCCGAGGTTGTTAGGAATCCCTGTAACTCAGCAGCAGCAGCAAGAAGCTTCGGCTTCCACAGGGGCTCCACAGCAACACCTGCGAGTCCTGTTGTAGACTTTACTGGGAACGCTCGCGGTATATATTCGTCACTGATAGTCAGTGCTACCATCGTGCGGCGGAGTGCACTGCGCAGCGAGCGTGAGCAACGCATGTGTAACTCCCCACCCCACCTCTCTACAGCCTCGAATCAGACACCACTGATAAGTGCTGCTCTTCTTGCGTTTCCGTAGGTGGAATGAATGACGGTTAATCACAACCGAACGCAAACACACGGACGGGGGAAGAGGGGGGGGGGGGTAAATAGTTTGCGCAGTTGGGACTCTATTGGAGACACGCAGAGGGCACCGAAGAAGAAGACGCACGCAGACCCTTCAGTTTTGAAACCTCCCTGTTTGTTTTTTAAGATCTTTTGATATATATATATATATATATCTGTGCGTGTGTGTATCCACCTATTTTTTTTTTTGTATCTCAGAATAACAAACAGTCACAGTTATCTGCATTTTTTTTTTTTGCAGGGAGAACAGCAACAATAGACGCAAGTACCGATCAGAATAAAGTAAGAGGGAACGAAAAACGCATGGATGAGAGATGCATCGGCGCACACACTGAGAGAGGCGGGGAATAGAAAGAAAAAAGAGAGAAACACTTGAGAAGGCAGCACACATGTGCACCTTGTTCGGGGTGCGATTCTGCGTCCATGGCGGCGGTTCACCACACTCAGCAGTGGAACAATACGCATGCTCCTCTACCACTGGACATGCCCAAGAGCCATCAGTACACAAATAACATCCGCACTGCAATCACAAGGCAGCCGAGCGCCACCCATACTGAAAGCCGATCACCGACAACGCTACATTTGTACAAGAACTTGCGATGCAATTGGGTATGATCGCGGTGAAACACAGAGGGCCGGTACTGCCGCAAGTATGTTGCGGTGCAGATGACAAGCAAGAGCAAATGCGTGAATGTCTCAAAGTCGAAAAAGGCGTTCATGCGTTGGCAGTCCTTTTCTATTATTTATTTGAAGTGGGTAGGTTGTTTATATGTTCGTGCACGTCTCCTCTTGCAGAGCTCCTTGCCTTCTCTGAACTCACCGCGAGGCAGGTGCAACAAGAACAGTTGGTGCCGTACCTTTCCTTTCCAATAAAAAAAAAAAAAACTTAAGAAAAAAAAAAAACGGTTTACACCTTGCCCGCATGAATGCGTGGGTTGGAATCAAATACTAATGGAGAGCCTGGCACGGACTCGCACTCGTACGTGGCCATTCATTGCGGGGCAAGGAGGAGATGCTGAGAGCATCCCTTACCGCTCTCTCACGCGGAGACGAGGAGAAGAAGAAGTGGGTGGGGCAGCCTTTCTTTACTTTCAGAACTCGCGTTTTTGTGACGAAGCGCACCACGAGTAAAATCTACGCAAGCACAACAATATATATATTTATATATATACGTGTGAATATTATATTATATATATATATATATATATATATATATAATGTATAATATTCACTATTACCAGATAAAAGACGCAAGGTAAGACTATTCCCCCCTCACAAGTTCTTTTTTTTTTTTTGTTTCTTCTCCGGTTCAAGAAGAAACAAAAGAAGAAAAAAGATATCTATACATCTATTTATACGTTGCATATATAAATATATGTGTATGTATATTTATAGTGGTGATAATAAGGATAGGAAAAAACCTACGTGGGTCAAGTGGCAATCATGATGTGCGTGAGGGTTATCAAACGCACACAAAGACATCTAGAATATCATGAAAAATTGTGAACAATTAAAAAAAGAAAAGAAAAAGAAAAAAAAAAACCCAGCGGACGAAGATGTCTTTACACCTCCATCATATCTCCTGTCGTCACCACCGCCTTCTCACGCGTTATACGTATATACCTATACATGCATATGCATGTATAGGTATATATGTATACATAATGAGATTGGGATCACGAAAAACAAATGAAAACTTGTAGACGTTCAGCAAATACATTCAGATGGGATGAAGAGGCAATGAAGTGTCATCCGCTCATCTCGACACTCACGCACACGAAGATAAGAAAGAAAATTTTAGAAAAAAAAACTAAGCAAATACTTAAGTGTACGTATATATATATATATATAGCAAGATGCACCATCAAGAGTCACCTGGTGCGCGGTACCTCATGACGGCAAGTAGGGCAACAGTTGTTACGTGCAAGCCACGGAAGGATACATTTATGGTGAAACGTGTGACCACATGCGATATTGATAACCATCTCTCCTTCCGTCAGTTTGTCGAAGCACACAATGCACACCTCCCCAGAGTCACCAGAAGATCTCTCGCCGTTCATGAAGCCGAACTTGTTTCGCATGCCAGCGTAGGGAACAGGCTTCATACTGCGGAGCTGACGCTCCGGAAGGCCGATCGGCACCGCCGCGTTGTCAAGCTCCAGTAGGCGCTCGTAGGAGAAATCACCGATCTCCCATTGCTCATTCTCACCAGGATTAGCCACTGCTTCTCTTCGGCTTGTCACGGTGCTGCCACCAGTGTTCTGTTCATATCGCACCAATCCCGTGAATACGTTGAATTCAGTGTCATTGTTATTTCGGTAAACCCTCAGCATGTTCCGATGCGTTCCCCGTTCCACCGGAAGGGTGCGACGCGCTTGATGGGGAAACGACGCACGCATCGAAACAACAACGTTTGAAACATTGGAAGCGCCCTCGTTATCAGCACGTGCCACTGCTATGGCTGAAATTCCTGCCATATGCGTCGACATGACAGCATTGGCTTCTGCGATGAGCCGGTCTGTGAACTCACCTACAAACCCATCGACCATCGACACCATCTCGTTGGGACCAAGCATCAACATGCTGCCTCCCATCTGAAGAGCAAGGTGAGTGTTACCATTTCTATTTGAATCCATTTGCCCTGCCCTGTGTACTGGGCGTCGATGCTGTTGCTGTTGCAGAGAAGATTGGGGATTGGGCTCAAAGGCTTGAGGGCTGATGGACAAGGATTGAAAAGGCGGATCACGCCACGTACCCATACGGGGACCCCGCTGACGCATCTCCACAGGATGATGAATGTCACGGAAGAAAGTCTGCGGCTGAGCTGCAGTGCGGGACGCAACTTCATGCCTGCGTCTCGACGACGATAGAAGAAAACTGCCCTCGGATGGCGACCAGGGCCCCATCGTGGGTAGTTGTCTGGGCATCCCATAGCCGCCGACACGCCGCTCATTCTGGACAGTGGCAAGCGGGGAAAACGCTGTCGCCGATTCGACACCACCGCCTCGGTGATTAACGTTGATGCGCCCAGCAGACATCATTCTCTTTAGTTTTCACCTCTTGCCTCTAGGTGTATATATATATATATATATATATATATATATATATATACTTCTTTTAGCGCTTAAAGAAATAGGCTTTTTCCCTTTCCCCGCCCAGCGAAATTTGTGACCTCTGTGCCGCTAACACTGTCGCTTCCCCTTCACACCCGCAACAAGTGAATTGCAAGAGGAAAAAAACAGGAGCAACAAGGAAAACCTGAGGGAAGGGGGGAAACAGTGAATTTGGCAGCAGCTAAAAGAAAACAACAACAACAACAACAAGAGTTACCAGCCAGCATTTGTTCGCCCGTTTTTAGGCAGCCCGATGGGGTACCGCCTCGTCATTTTCTGTGTATGGACTCCCATCAGTCACCATCACATCACTAAACATTCCTGATGCCGTTGCAGTCACTTGTGGACCTGGTGGAAGCGGCGGTGGGACTACCTCATCGTCTGACACATCGAGCGGACGCACAGAGCGGCGATTTCCTCCTTCATAGAAATTTCGACGAAATGTCGGCGCTTCCTCCCCCCCACTGATCTCCACGTCTCCTTCCTTTTCCTGCTCCTCCAATTGTTTGCGTTCATCCAGTTGTTGCCTCAATTCGAGCATCTCAGCATTGTATTGCTCCATGGTGGCATGGGCTGTCTGGAGCCTCCTTTGGAGCTTCGCCTGCTGCTCCGACATGGCGCTACCACCCGTGGAAGTACGCAGAAGACGCTTACCAAGTTTTTCTGAGTGTTCGCGCAGTTGTTGTTCGCGTGACCGAATTTCTCGAAGCTCCCGCACAAGATCCATGTGCTTTGAGATACTTACGGTCTTTGACTTGAGCACTGTATTCTCGTGTTGAAGGCGCTCCACGACTAATTTCAAATTTTCAACTACTGTCTCCAGCGTCTCCACGCGGCTTCGGTGTTTGAAGGTTCCCGTAGATTTTGTATTAGTGGAGTCTATTTGAATAATGTCTTCAATATGACGCTCAAGACGTCCTACTTTCAGTTGCAGCGCTTCTCGCTCAAAGCGCAGGTCGAGGATCGTACTGTTCTTCTCCAACAATTCTCGCTCCAGAGTCGCCTTTTCGTTCGTACCTTCAGCCTTGAGCGGACGGGGGAGAACAACAGGAATACCAGCAGAAGTGGCTGCGATGGACTGGTAGCGACCCAGCTCCGCTGTCAGACGCCGATTCTCTGCATCTAGTTCACCAACGCGCTGCTCCAGATGGCGCAGCTTTCCCTCCTTGTCAATGCCCAACTCCCGTCGAAGGGAGTCGATAATTCCCTCCAGATGCAAGACGGTCCGCTTGTGGGAACGTATGTCGAGTGGGGAGGCCATGTGAGCAGTGTCCACTAACTCCAGCTGACGGCTGCGCAGCTCTGCCAACTCTTTCTTGTAGCGCTCCGACTCCCCAACCACTGTGTCAAACGCTGCCAAACGTTTTTTAAGGCGATCCACCTGCTGCCTAAGATGCCCATTCTCCTCTTTTAGCCTCCTGGATGACGCATGCAATTTCGCATCTGCTTTGGGTGGCACCGATAAACCATCACGGCCATTACTGGCACTACCAACACCACCAGAAGCGGAAATGAGAGGATGAACAATAGGCGACGGTTTACTCACTCCTACCGGTTGCTCCTGTTGCCCCTCGGAGCGAGGGCTTTGAGACGAGTATTTTCGCGTCGCTACAAGCTCCTTATTCACAACCTCCCGCTGGGCATTCTGGACCTGGGCACGGAGGGATCGATTTATGTCACGCTCCCCACGCAATTGCTCACGACAGTCTTCCAAATCTTTCTCCAAACGGCGTATCACCGCTCGCAGGGACGATATTTCGTGCAAGTTTTCCCGCTGTGCCTTCTCAATTTCCCGCTGGACAATTGCTGCAACCTGAGATTGCACAAGGATGTTGGTATCGACGTTGGAGAGAGCGATGTGGGAGGCAGCAGCGGATGAAGTTGATCGAGGATGTTGTTGTTGTAGCTGTGGTTTTTTTTGCTGCTTTTCTTCGTGCTTCCGTTGTCGTCGTTGATCTCCTTCATGTTGGGGGAACATGGAGGGCGTTTCTATCGCATTTGCTTCCACTGTCTGCAAGACCTGTGTCCCTTTTTCACGCCCATCGCGCTGGTTTTGTGGCTGCGAAGAGGGGAGAGAGGAGTGATATGCCAACTCCCGCCTAAGGCGAAGCATCTCTTGCTCTTTCCCCTGCAGCTGCAGGTGCAACTCGTGAGCCATCTGTTGTGCCTCCCCGTGCTTCTTCAGCACCTCTTCCTCGCGCTGGACCTTCTGTTCGAGCTCGCGCTGAATTGAGTTCAGCCGCTCCGTGACACTCTTTAGCTGCTCCATAGACTCTTTCTGGATAGAACCCATCCGCTGCGCCAGTGCGAGTTCGTGCTGGTACATCCTCGAGGCGTCACCACGCTGCTGAGCCTCCTCCACAAGTCGCTGCCGTAGCATGTCGGTGGCCATAACAAGTTTCTCGTTCTGCTCCTCCACACGGCGAATATCAGCATTTAGAGACTCATTCATAAAAACGAGACGTCGTGCCCGCTCTACGTCTTCCTGTTGTCGTACCATTTCCTCACGCAGCGCGTCCAGTTGCGTACGCCAGTGACTAGAGTTTACCTGCAACTGTCCTGCAGTTTTCCGTTCCTCCACCAACTGCGCCTGGGCCTCTGAGAGTCGCTGTTCCGCAAACAACAGCTGTGCCCTCAGTTCCTGCTCCACTGCCCCTGTCGTCCCCACTATCCCCACTGCAGCAACACTCTTCAGCACGCCACCTTGCTCCACGACAAGGTGGCGCACCTCGTGCAGCTGGCGCTCTAGAAGCTCCCGCTCCCCCTTTTCACGCTGCAGTTCGCGGGTCAGGGAAAACTCCCGCTGCCGCAAGCTCTCTATGATGGCACTCTGGTCATTGATAACGCCAACGACAGATGCTCCCGTGGATGTTGTTTGGTGCTGCTGTGCCCTAGCCACCTGGTCGTTCAGCTGCGATTCAAGTAGAATATTAGCAGCGCGTGCATCTCTCAGCTCCGCCTTTAGACGCAGTGTTTCCTTTGTAAGAAGGGCAAGTTGATCAGCCATCCCGTTAGATAGCACTGCACCAGTTACTGGTTCGGCACTATATGCATGATTCTCCGCTACTCCATCAATCGCCTCACGGAAGCGCTCAACCATGGCGTTGTTTTCTTTAAAGAGCTGGTCGTGCAGACGTTCCATCCGCGCAGACTCCTCTAACTGAGACTCAAGGTACTTTCTCCGCTCCGCCTGAAGTTGTTCCTGCAGCTGTTTGATGCACCCTTCCTTATTCTGCAACATGTCCCTGAGACATTGACTGTTGTGCTCTGCCGCACGACGCGCGACCTCTGCCTGTGCATCATGCGACCGTATCGCACGCTTCTCACGCTCAGCCGCTTTCTCTCGTTCCTCCTCCAGCTGCCGAAGAGTGTATTGTAGTCGTTCCTGTATGCGACCCATCTCCTCCTTCATACAACTTACCAGCATGTGAGCCTTTCGACTTTCAGCCGCTTCATCGTCGAGTCGTTTCTTGAGAGAGGCACACTCACGTGACAACTCTTCCTGTTTGTCCAATGCCTGCTTGTACTCACGAATGGCAGTGTCGGTGTCACCCGCATCGGGCCGGTGCACCCCATCGGGCTGGATGACAATTGCAGGGGTTTCTACTTTTGTGAAGACGGTCTCCTTGAGCTGGAGAAGTTTTTCCAGCACATCCTCATCCAGTGAAGTAACGCCGGTTGCACCCAGCTCCAGTCGTGCAAGCTCCTCTGTCAGCTGTTGTACGTGTGCCTCCACTCGCTTGAGTTTCTGTTGCAAGTAATGATGATCCTCCTGTAACTCAGTAATACGAACGTCCTTCTCACGCACTGCAGCAAGTGTTCCCATCAACTTCGTGTGAATTGTGTCCGCACGCTCCTCCTCATTCATCGCCTTGAAGATCTCCACTTGCTGTTGTAGAGCATTCACCATTCCTTTACTCTCAGCAAGCTGTACTGCCAACTCCTTCTGTTCAGCCTGGCTACGTTCAACGTCCGCAACAGCGTTAAGAAAGCGTTGATGCATCATCTCCGCCCGGTGTGGTGACACAGCACCACTGACACCACGCTGCACACCACGTACGTAGTCCAGCACAGCCACCATATGTGCAACGTACTTGCGGTAGAGACGAAATGCCGTGAGCTTGTATGTGGTAGCCTCATTGATAGCCACATGCATATTTGCCTCTGCGGCACAGAGTTGCATCTGAGAGCGCTTTGCACGAAGCAGCGCTAACTCACTTTGCCGTCTTAGTGATGCATGTTGACGAATAGCCGCAGACACAAATTCACTCACTTTTCGCGAGTCCCCCGCGTCACGAACCAGTGAGAGCTCCTGTTTGGTGGCCTCCAACTCAATGTCAAGCCGTTTGCATTCACCCTGCATATCAAGGGAGTAGTGCAGTAGTCCCAAGTTGATGGATTTGAGGCGGGCAACTTCCCGCTCCAGATGCCGTACCTTACTAATACAACTACCAGTCGTACCCCCGTTGGCAGAGTCCTCTTCCTCCGTCCCCCCTTTCACCGGCGTTTTGTCCCTCACTCGCGACACACAACTAACATCACGACCCCCAAGATCCATGCTATTGTGAAAGTGCTCCTGAAGCAGTGCCAGTCCTTGTCGCGCATCTTCAAGCTCCAACTCAAGGGATGAGACCTCTCGTTCCTTGTCCTCGTAGCGTTTCATGTAGAGGTTGCATTTTTGCCGCCATGTCGCGGCCTCCGTTTCCCACCGGGTAGCTTGCACACTGTCGCCACCACAGCCTCCCTTAGATGCAGGTGCCTCTGCCTGCAGTTTTTGCAGCCTCTCCAGCTCAATGCTTTGTTCACCAAACGATCGTTCCATCTCCGCCCTCTGTCTCTGTAGATTTTTTATCTTCGTTCGCAAGGTGTTAAGCTCCTCCAAATACTCCATGCCAGAATACGCTTGCTGTAGATGCAGCACGTATGCACTGTCCTCCCTGAAAAGTCTTCCACATAGCACACCTTCAAGTCGCTGCTGCATCTCCATGAGAACCTCGTTCTCCATGCACATAGTAGAGGAAGACCGTGGAAGAACAAAACCAGTCGACACATTATTCAGTGCATCACTCAGCGACTTGAATGTACTGTTTACATACTCCCGCAGGGTCTGCTCAGATCGCACCATGTCTTCTCGTGCCTCCATCGCACGACGAAGACGCTGTAGCAATTTACCCTCACGCTGTCTTAAAACGACAATCTTCTGAATAAGCTCTCGCGTGTTGCCAGAATCCACGCACCGTAGGGCTTCATGTAAATCCTCCACTGTCTTGCTGCTCTCCGCCAACTTCCCAGTGACATCCTCGTTTATCTGCTGTATCGCCAAGACCTGATTTCGAAGATCCTCTTGGAGCTTATGCGCTTCAGCAAGTTTTTGCGTCAGTTGTACTTCCTCCGCTTGGTGCTGCGCCGCGTCACTCCTAGCACTTTCAATGGCACCCTTGAGGGCGGCAATGAGCTCGTCCTTCACACGTAACTGCTCCTCAAAGGTACGTGATATAGAGGACTGAAGAGCAGGACGCAGCTGAGCTGCACCCTCAGTCCGTGGAAAGGGTGCTGGGTGTGAAGAAGATAGTTCGATCGAAGGAAACAATGGTGGTAACTCTTCCTCACCAGTCACACAATGACCATCATCTTCTGCTCCTGCTGTTGGAGCCTGCAGCAAGGGAAAGACACCTTGACCGAGTGCATCAAAGACGGCAGTGCGGTACTTGTCGCGCTCGTTCATCAGAATATCTCTCTCCGCTGTAGCTGCAGCCAACTGCTCTCGAAGTGCCGCCTGCGCCACTGCATTGTCCTTGATGGTAAGCTCAGACTGTTCTAAGAGCTGCAGCGCGCTGCGGAGCTGCTCTTGTAGGCGTGCTGCGTCGGGTAAAACTTCCTGAGCCACGTCCAACGAGGGGCGCGTGGTGATGAGATCCACACGCTCCCTCAGAAACTGGAGAGCAGATGTTGCTTCTGGCGAAGAGCTAAAATCTTTCTTTCCCAGCGCTTCTCGCAGAGCTTCTTCAATCCGTTGTCTGACAAAGTCGTTAAAGTGCTCCATCTCCTTCCTTCGAAGATGTAGCTCCCGGAAGTACTTCTCCTTGTAATTTTCCTCCTCCCTCGTTTCCTCTTCAACTAGAAGACTTCCAGATTTCATCTGATCCACCATGTGGTCCAGCTGCTTTAGTTGCTCCAAAGAAAGACCCAATTCCAACCGTAGTTTCGTATCAAGGAGCGGCTGCAGGCGCACTTTGTCCATCCAGTGCCGTCGATCCTTCTCCAACCACTCTATCTCGTCCTTTAAAGTGGCTAGTTCCGCCCGAAGTGTCTCAACTTCGCTAAACAGCGCTGTGCTCTTGGGACGAAGACGATCAATTTCCTCCTGTGTTACACCAATGCGAATACAGAGCTCCTGTAGTGCTGCTGAGAAGGCTAAGGAATCTTCCATCGCATTAAGTCTTTCACGCAGCTGCGCATTTTCGTCCTGAAGGAGCTCTATTGATCTGTTCAAATCAAAGGATTCCCCTTGGATACGTCGAAATCCCACATCCCCGTGCTCGTCTTCGATAATACAACGAAGCCTGGTGCTTTCAAGTTCATTTGCATTGGTACGAGCCTCCATCTGCTGCAATTCCGTTGACAGACGATCGTTTTCCTGCTGAAGCCGCTCTCTCTCAGCCAGAAGTCGCTGCACAACTCGATTCTCATGTTCCCCTTTGGAAAGAGAAGATACTGCGAGAGCAGAGAGCATACATGCACTGTTTGAGGCAGAGGAATCTGTAGTGAGATCAATACTGTCCGTCGTTTCTCCATCAAGGGGACGGACCAAGGTTGACTGTCGCTCCAGTTTTCGCCGAAGGGTGCTGCTTTCTTCCTCAACATCCCTCAATTTCTGACGAAGCTCCCCCACCACCCCCTCTAAATGACGTTCAGCATCAGATTGCATGCGCTTCATCTCCTCCGAAAGGCTTTGAAAACGCTGCCGCTCTTCGTCGACAATGTCCCGATGAAGCTGCTGCAGCTCCGTCATATCCCGTAGTGCCTCTGCCTCTCGCCGCTCACAAAGCTCTTCCGCTTGATTTCGTGACTGAATAAGATCGTAGTTCTCCTGCTGCAAAGTTCGCAGTCTCTGTCGCAAGCGATACAGTTCACTTTCTTCATTTTCTCGCTTCACTCTATCCGAGCACTGAAGCTCCTGCAGCATTTCCTCACTTTTTCTGAGCTTTTCCACTAGTCGCCTATTCTTGGCTGCAAGGTGCTTATACTCTAGCTGAAATTTCTCGTTGTCTCTCAGATTACTTGACTTGTCAGAGTTGCGGTAGTGAAAAACACGCCGAAGTTCGGCGTTCTCTTGTCGCACAGAGGCCAAATCACGCTCAGACTTATGCAGCTCCTCGTTGAGGCGCTCTAGTTCGGCTTTTTCCCCCGTCTTATACTTGCGAGAGCGGTGAGAAGTGACCCCATCCCCTTTTACATCCTTCATCTTCATTGCTTGATGAAGATCAATGTTTTCCCGGCGGAGCAACTCCACACGGGCTCGAATAGATTCCTCTGCATCACGAGCCGCCTCCAGCGCGCTCTCCAACTCCGTTTTCTCGATATTAAGACGATTTAGGTTCCATGTGTAGGCCGCAGCAACAATGCGCAGTAGACGCATGATGGACGTTGTGTACTGAGGCTGAGTGAGATGTTCATCATTGGCACTCCATGTCATCATCGCAACCTTCCGGACCCATTCCTCCACATCAGGGGGGACCGGCAACCGCTCCCATTCATCAAATGGCAATGCAGAAACTGCTGCCCAGTCAAAGCCAACACATTCTACCGATTGGTTCAAACTTTCAGAGGGTTGCGAAGTGTTCATTCTATGCCCACCAAATTAACTACTACGTGTAGCAAAGAGACTAATATATGTTCACTTTAGAATCAGGAAACCCAGGCTTTCCTCTATCGAAAATCTATACTTCGCCAACAGGCCGTCACAGCACTATTGGCACCCGTCAAGTCCCTGGAGGTAATTATACTTAACCACCCCTTTATCTTGTACAAATATTAAAACATGCGCACATTCATATATATATATATATATATATATATATATATATAGAGAGAGAGAGAGAGAGAAAGAGGAAGCAGAATTACACAGATGCAACAGTGGAAAATGAAGGGAAGTCATGCAAGAATAAAAGAATTAACATAAATAAAAATTAGAGAAATATATATCAGTCATACATACAGCTTCAAAGCTTTAGTTGCCTTCCTCTTCCCCTACCATAAGAAGAATTTAAACAAAGGCAAAAAAAAATATGTACGTACATTTAGAAATGCTTCACAATAACTATGGCAGCAGTGAAAAAGAAAAAAAAATAACACCTCGGAAACAGTTGTTTTATGGTGGAAATCGAACTCATTCTAGTTGCATACCCCCTCAAAAGCAGAGAAAATGGGCCCAAAACAGGTAACGCCAGTGTATAACAGCACTAACAGAAAGGCCGATCTAAAACTACGTCATTCTTCTTACCAAATAGGTTTTAGAAAGACTCCTTATACACCTATTGCTCCCTCTTACCATGCATGGTTTAAAATCCGCGGCAACATGCACGCCTTAGGGGCAATAATAATGCCCATGTACGAACGAGAATGATCAGGAAAGGTCCCATATCTCCCTATGCTCCCATTTTTGTCCTAACAGTAAACTACAACAAAGACCTTACAAGTAATATGATAATGACAAAAAAATACCGATATATATATATATGTATATATATATATATATATATGAACATACATCAAGACACATATGCACGTATAGTCACATGATGCAACAACAACAACAAAAGTGGGATACATACAAAAAAAAACACAAATGCAGAGACACGGAATAAAATGTGAGAGAAATAAAGATTACGCTGGTAAAGGAAAACTGAGATACTCATCCCATTCATAATTCCTTTCTCTCCAAGTACTTGGATACAATGTAATAAGTAATTCAAGAGCACCAGGGGTCCAGCAAAAATCAATAGTCATGTCAATTGCACCCAGGAAGATATGCAGCACCAACTACAAAAAACATACATGACGCAGTTGGTTGAGCAAGAGGCTCCCTGTGAATGAAGGCAATCGAACATGTAAACACCTCACCCAAAACCGCTCTTGAAAAAAGATGAGTAGGGGAATACATAACTCAGACAAAGCAGATCCAACCGTATAAACACAAAATACAAGTATACATTACATATATATATATATATATATATATATATATATGTATGTATATAAGTTTTTTGCACAAACCAGGATAAAAAATCTGCCTCCTACCACCTTTTCCCCGTTCTTTTGTTTTCCTCAGTCGAAGCTCCATTCTTTTGTGCTTACCCTGCCTCGCTTCGACAGAATGAGCGTCCAGATCATATTTCTTAGATAATCATCCAAGCCAATACTAAGGGTATCGCTAACCAGGGTGAATACAGCTAACCAC
The DNA here is from genome assembly GCA_030849675.1 of Trypanosoma platydactyli. NCBI lineage: Eukaryota > Euglenozoa > Kinetoplastea > Trypanosomatida > Trypanosomatidae > Trypanosoma > Trypanosoma platydactyli. Next base: position 26,873 of record JASANU010000786.1, on the reverse strand, counting down.
AACAACCTAGTACCCGTCCCCCCTCAACCCTTGTCCTAAAGAACTCCCTCCATATATATATATATGCACACATTGCTTCGAATCATGAAAATAGCAGCAAGTTAAGCTAGCAATATAGACCCAGGTACTAAGATATAAGCAGAAAACAACACTTCACCGGCTTTCTGTCTACACCACCTCTAATATCCATCTCTACTTCAGACCATATATATGCAAAACTGTACCATAATAAAACAATGGGTAAATATCACGAGCGAAAGACATCACTCTAAACGCCACTCATGTTATCCAGAAAACAGTTGGTAGAGCTGTTGAATTACCAATCATCGAACAGGTCAAGCGGGAAAACAAATAAAAAAAAACGCAAGAAAATGCAGCAACCATTTTGGGGAGGGTTCCGCAGAAACAAACCCCAGTCTTCCTGATTACTAAGCACACTTCCTTAAGATGTGTTGTTGGTGTTGTTTTCAGTGGCCACAGCACCACCTTTAATGCTAGACTTTGTCGTCTGGTGCATCGAAGGCTCCAGGTCGCGGTTAACACGAACATGTTCGCCCGGCTTCCAAACAGCCACATCCAACCTGTAGACATTGATAAGATCCCCAAGGTCCGTCTGAATAGGACCGTGTTTTAACATTGGGCATGTAGAGATAAACTGAGGCACAGTCATTGAACTATCACACAAGCTTCGGATAAGATCCATAAGAGCAGGAATTGTATTGTCTGCAGTTTCTCCGCCTTCATAATCCTGTACAAGAATTCCGTTTTGTTGGTATCCTCGAATACAATCAGGGGTGTTTTCAATAATAAGCACGCGATCAAGAGGTCTTCCAAGGGCAGATAGATCTTTTTGATAGCCTGCATACCCTGTAAACCATTTGCTGTGACGGTATATACAATGACTGACCACTTTTTCCTTATCAATATTACGTATGATGGCTTGAGCATACGCTCGAAGACCAGCAGTCCACACAACAACCTCAACACATTTTTCCTTGCAAATCCTAAAGAACTCATCGAGTCCCGGGCGAGCGTAAAGTGGTCCCTCACGAGCATATACCAAGGTTTCGTCAAGGTCGAGAGCTAGAGTGAGTTTTCCTTTGTACCTAGACTCTTGTTCAGGTAAAACCCATTTGCTGTTGAGTTCTTGGTTCATAGAAGGAGCACGTTGACGGGTTCTTCGAGGGACTGCATACTGGTATTCTTGCTTGAAAGATGCCCCGCGGATCCGCTGCCGAGGTACTGCTGCCATTTTGCCAACAAAATATAAAAAAGGTACGCCCGAGATCCCGTCTTCAAAATATCAACACACACAGAGAGTGGAAAAAAAGATCAGACGAATGATACAGCCTTGAGATCAGCTAAAAAACTGTAATACTATTTTCTTTGCCAAAAAAAAACATGATGAGAAACAAGGAACGAAGAGATCGAAAAAAAAGAAAACAGAGCGAAACAGTACGTATGAAACAGAATACCATTTATAAATCTGCGAATTTGCATAAATACAAGAATAACAAAGAAGAATAGAAAAAAAAATTGAGAAGGGAAATAGCTAGACCAAGGCATTGGAAAATAACAGCACAGAAATACCCCGAAAGCCAAAAACCACTAGCAATGACAACACGCTGGCCGCAAAAGAAAGGCCGCCCCGCATGGACCGGCTTACGGGGCACAGAGCCCCGCTTTTCTGAGCCCCTCCTTCATTTTCGTAGTCCTGGGACCCTTGCCACATGGGGGGCGGCCCCCGCAGCACCGTCGGTTTTCCTGCCTTTCACGTAGCCCGCGGCGGCCGTCTTGGGCCGTTCTGCTGTGGTTTATTTTTTTTTTGGTGGGCGGTGGTTTTCTCATGCGTAGTTCTTCTACTTTTGTTGGTTGTTGCACCATGTCCTCCAGCCTTTTTTTCATGTCATTTCATTGTTCCTTCTTTTGACTTGCCTTTTTTCTTTCTTGCATTAATTTTAACTGCATAGCTTGGACAAATGGTGTCTAGGGAGGATCGCATTTCTGAAGCTATGAAAGAGCGCATTATACAGCTGGAAAAAGAACTGAACCAATGTCGAAATCACTTAATGGAGAGCATTCAGCGTGGCGAAGCGCTTGAATATGATATGGAAGCTCTGCAGAATGAGGCTCATGGCGTGGTGGCTCAGTGGGCTGAGAAGGCGGCTGAGCTTCAGAGCAAGCTGGATGGGCTTCTTTCGTCTGACGAAAAGATGAAGTGTGACTTGCTTTTTCAAGAAAAGAAAACCGAAGAACTTCAGTGCTGCCTGCAGGACTCAGAGGCAAAGAATATTTCGTTGAATGAGGAATCAAAGCGTCTAAAAGAGGCGTATAAAGAACTCGCTGAAAAGCTTGCGGTGGGGGAAGAGAGCCTTTCTTCTGCTTCGCAACGAATTGTTGAATACGAGAAGCTGCAGAACGAGATGGAGTCAGAAATGAAACAAAGAGCTGAAGAAATCAAGCTGTTGGTTGAAGAGAAGAGCGATTTGTCCCAGAAAAATTTGGAGCTGCAAGAGGAGAAACGACAAATGGAGGCGGCATATTTAGATACAGGGAAGCTTACTGGGATTCTTAAGAGTGAGTTAGCCAGTTGCCAGCGTGAGGTGCTCCTTTGTACTGGTGTGATGATGCTCTCCGAGGAAGAATATCGCACCAGGGACGAGATAAAAAATTCATGTGTAACATGCTATGTGGACTGCATAATGAATGAGATAAAACACCAACTCCATTCCAACTTGGCACTGGAAGCAAAAAATAGGATGCTTGAGCAAGTTTACGATTCGTTGCAAAGTCAAAAAAAATTTCTTGAAGCTGAACTTCAAAGCACACGAGATGATTTATCTTCAGTGCGGCAGAGACACGAAAAGACGACTGAAGAGTTGCGTCAACATGTGCGCTTGCTTGAGGGAGATATATGTGAGCTTCAGGATGCAGATATCAACCTGAAAAAAGTTTTGGAATCGCTTAAGAAAGAACTTGATGCTGCTCTCATCCAATGTTACCATCTTGAGTCTGCAAAGGAAGACATGGAGACAGAGTTCAGAGCTGTGAAAGACTGTTACTCTACGTTGCTTCTAGAGCACAATGAACTAAAAGTATTTAAGCAGAAGCAAGAAGACGAAATGAGTGCTAAAGTTGCTTTTTGGACAAATGAATGTGATGTAATTCGGAATGGGTATGAATCTCACCTGCAAAATTTGTTGATGGAGAAGGAGGCTCTACAACAGGTTGTATCCTCCACGGAGTGGGAGGCTATGGAACGCCTAGAGAACATAGAAAGAATATCCCTGGTGGTATCCTGGGATGGTATATTGATGCATTTGATCTCTGCGCATTGTACCAAGCTGGTAGATGAACTACGAAAAGCCCACAAACAGCTTTCAGATACCAAGGGGGAGTTAATAACAGCTGAGGATCTCCTCAGGCAGAAAGTTGTTGAGAACCGTGCACTTGAAGAAAACCTAAATGTCTTGGAAAAGAGTCTTTTTTTGAGCAGGAATGAGATCGCGTCATTGGAGTCAAAAGTGCTTCAGTTTACATCTGAACTTGAGACCTCCCAAAAGTCGTATGATGAAATTAAAAATGACAACAACTGGCTTGTGGAAGAAGTAGAGAGCATGCGACAAGAACTGGGAGAGATTAATAGTATGCTGAAGGCTAGCCTCGACGACAGGATGGAAGAAAAGGAGAACCACGAGCTGCTTCACGAAAAGTTGCTTTGTGAAATTCGTCAGCATGAGGTGCTTCTGCAGCAATCTCAAGTGGAGATTGACCTACTGAACGAGCGCTGCTTGACGCTTACCTCTGAGAATGGTGCTATATCGAAGACGCTTCTACTGACTGAGAAGGAACTGGAGAATACAAAAAGGGAATGTTGCGCCATCCACCAACGTGAGGAAGTCCTTGTTCAACAAAAGAGGGATTTAGAGTCTAATGTGTCCCGTCTTTTGAAAGAACATACAGAGGTAGAAAAACAGATTTTCTTTTTAAAGGAACAGATGCAAACACAGGATATTAAACTGCAGCTCGTAAGTGCATCTGGTCGTCGAGAACTGGAGACAACCAAAGTGAAACTGAACAGTTTTATTGAAAAATATGAGGATGCTGAGCAGCGTTTAGCACACGTGACAAAGTGTCTTCAGGAGTCTGAAAGCAGTGCGAGCACCTCGCGAGAGTCATACCAAAAAGCAAGGGTTGCATTGGAGGAAGCCAAGCAGCGCTGCTGTAGTGATATGGAGACAATACAAAAACTTTTATCGGAGCGCCAATCGTTGTTGAAGGATAGGGATTCTGTTGTTGAGAAGTATAATCGTGTTCATGATATGCTTAAGGCTGTAAAGAAGGAGGGTTTTGGAAAACTTACAGACGAATTACAGAAGCTAACTGATCTTTGCTCTAAACAAGAGTTCGAGCTGCAACAACTTCGACACCAAAACATTGCCATCAAACGATGCATTATGAGTTTGCCTGATGTTGGTGGGGCCCAAATAGAGCGCCAAAAGTTTGTAAAGCCATTAAACGTGACAGAAGGCCCTCTTCGGCGCCCAAAGAAGCGAGTGGAAGTGAGTTTGGACACAAAATAGTGGTGCCTCAATGTGTAGATGACTAGATGGAACTTTCGGAATTAAAGATGGCCTGGTTCATGGAGATAGAGTTTTTTCGTTATTGCTTAGATTGTATACATTGCAGTTTTGGTGGATAGATAAAGTAGAACTATGGATGAAAGGGCTTGGTGACAGCTGCTCTTCTTGTTTTTTATTTATTTTATTGATGCTGTAGAGTTCATTTTCCTATTTTTTTCTTCTTCTGGTATCACATAATACGTGCCACGGTTGCCCAAGGGCATTATGGAGGTCGATAGTCGAGACAATAGTCACTATATAAAGACCAGCCTCGAATTGGAGAACCTACTGCACAAACACTTTCAACATCGGCAGGAATCCAAAAAGGTGCTTAAGGAACGGTTACGTGCAGCCGAATTAGAGATTGCAACTCTTCGCCAGAGTTTAATTACATTATCGGAAGATCTGAAGGCTGAGCGCACAAGGTGTGAAACTCTTCAAACATCTATTGAGTATACTGAAAGATGCCATGCTACCGAAGTCATTCAATGTGATAAAATGTTGGAGGCAAAAAAATCTGATCTTGAAGCTCAGGCGAGATTACTTATGCTGAAAAATGAGGAGTGTGAACGTCGTATGCAGGGTTTACAGGAGCAAAGTGAAGATATTTTGATGCGCCGAAAAAAACTAGAGTCACATCAGTCGTTTTTTGAGTCTGGAATAGTGCATGCCCAAAGACAGGTTGAAGCCGAAAAGCTTCGTGCACAACGCATGAAAGAGCAGGCAGAGAAATTTCTCAACGAGGCAAGGGTGTCGGCAGCGGCTACAAATCGTCGAAGAGATGAGCTTGAATGCCTGTACAATACTGAAATTAAAATTTTTGAACTTGAGAGAGAGGAATTCGTTGGACGAATGAATATTGTACGTCAGGAAATTACTTCGGTCGCCTACCTTATTTCTTCTCGCCTCGCCTACGTGCCTATCATTGAAAGCAGAGCATGTGAGCGGATTCGTCTGAGTGAGAGAGATTTGTCTTCTAAGAGAGAAGTGTTAGAGATAAGGGAAAAAGAGGTTATTTTACGTCATCAAAGAGAGGAAGAAGAGATAAATGAAGAGAGGAAGCGGGTTTGTATCGCACGAGAAACCCTTCGCAAGGAGTATAGTGTGATATTAGAAAATGTTCGTCTACTAGGCGACGAAGATTCGGTTGAACCAGAGTTGTCTCAGCTTGTTAAGCTGAGGAATCTTGAACAACTGTTCACTTCATCTTTAGATGACTATCCTAAAAAGTTAGAGAAGTTCTAGAACGTTCAATTGCCGTTTTTTTTTTTTTGTTATTAAATCCATCCTTTGTTCTTCGAGGTCCCCAATGTGGTAAAGAACGAATAGAGTTCGGTGTTAGAAAATCGCCCCAATTTTTTCCGCCCTCGCTGAAGAGATATGCCCTACGCTGCAAAGTTAACAGTGTTGTGGTAGGCTCCCTCGGAATATTATGGGTGTTTTTTTTTTTTTGCTTTTGTTGTTATTGCTGTAGGAGTGGTTTTTTTTTGTTTTTATATGGCTTTTAGACGAAAGGCTCCACCTGCCAAGCAGTTAAGCACTTTCTCTCAGTTGCAGCTACTGTGCAATGCCGCCGCAATGGGTTTGCCTTTTCAAGTGCACAATGCACAGGCTTTGCTCAAGAAGCTGAAGGTGCATGATAACACATGCTTACAACAGTTTACAAAAAATGCCACACGTCAGGATTTTTTTCCTGTTAGGGTTGTTGCTGGCTCAGACCGTAGCAAGAACACGGCAAATGCACCGGTTTTTTCTCTACCTCTTCCAGAGCATTATATTGACCCTTCTGAATCGTCCGAGAATATCGTGCAACGTGTTTTTTATCACACATCCTCATTGAAAGGTACAGTGGAAACAAAGGAGGAAAGTTACGCCCCACGTTGTGGCTTAACAGGCCTGTTCTTTTCCCGTGAAGAGATTGTAGACAACCTTCAAGCAGCCACTGAGGAATTGTGTTTCAAGTCACCATTTTGGATTAAAAGTGACCACCCTGCTCTAGGTAATTTTCTCCAACTTAAGGATGGTAGTGAAGCCATCTGTCTAAGTCTTACGGCGGCTGTGATACCACTGGGTGATGTGGAGCCTTTCCACACTGATCTTCTGCACCCCATTCTGCGGAAGACAATCGGGTCAAGAGGACAATGTTTTGGAAAGGACGTACCCTTGGGCATGAATGCTCTTTCTGGCTTCGTCACCATGAATCCATTTGTTCAACAATTACCCAATCGAGGTGTTTGGATATCTCAAGAGCAGATTCTTCAAAAAAACTTACAGTTGAAGACAAAAAAGGGGAAGAGGGTTTCCCCTGCCTCAGAAAACCCCTTTGTGTTGGTTGAGGTGGAGAGGTGGGAGATGCACAATGCGGATCAACTGATTGTCCCAGGAAGGTTAGCACTTCATCGATCTGTGTCCCAAGATGCAGAGCATGCCACCGTTTTTTCGTGATACACCCGGGATACAGACAATTCATAGAATATATTTACATGAAACCCAGTGAATGGTAACCCAAGTTTTGTTATTTGATTTCTTTTACGAATTTTAAATCACTCTTATTTTTTCTTTTCTTGACCATGCCGTGAATCGTCTTTTTTCTTATTTTTATTTTTTCCTCTATCTGTGTGTATTTGTTTTGCCTATTTTTTTTCCTTTCTATCTTAATGACTCTGCCTCGGTGGCAGTGGAGGAAATAGAACGTCAAAAGAGCACTTGCGGATTAAGTCTCGCAGCCTAGTTTTATGAGCTCTCTTGAGGCAGGTGTACGAGGCTATGTTGCCGCACTTTTCTCTACCTTTGTGCTGTACCCATATCGCGATTATATAAAGGTGGTCGATCTGCGCTCCATGCCACGTGTGGATCCCCTTCAGTATTGTTTACTGCGCTACAAGGGCATGTTGTTAAATCCTTCACAACCATTGCTGCTTGCATTGCCGTGGGGTTTTCTTTATACAGGGTTTGCTATTGGGTCGGGTTCGGTGACTGGAGCGGTGTGCGCCGGAGCATTTCATGCAGTGGGCAAAGTGAGTGTTCGTACCATCGCCCGTCGCCTTGGTGGTCCACGCAGCCGTTATGATGAGATGGTATATCGCTCTCTTTTTCATTGCCTACGACAGAGCATGAAACAGTACGGCTTTTTGTCATTTTTTTCCGGCGTATCAGCAACTGCACTCATTTCAACCCTGTGGCACGCTCTCTCTTTGGTTGCACTTGAGTCTTCCAACCCAAATGGTTTCTTCGAGGCGTGGTGGAGTGCGTTTCGTGTTCACTCATTTTTGACGTTTGCTACAAATCCATTGCGCAACGTGCTTCGATCTGCTCTCCACAGTACAGAGCGTGCTGAAGGCGTGCGTAGCATTTCAAGTTTTCTCGCGGGGGAGGCTGCTGTGTACAGGGAGGCTGTAGGCGTTTTAAAGAGTATGCTTCGAACGGAAGGTATAGCGTTTTTCTTTAATGGCGTTCTTCGAACGACTTGCAAGTCTTCGGTACCATTTGGGTTTGTATTTGCGTTATTTTTCTCGTCTGGCGGCTCCCTCCCTGGACACCATGGTGGGTGGGGTGGCAAAAACAATCATCATCATCATCATCATATGCCTGTGCGTCGCTTTGTATAAGCCATTAAGGCTTTTGTTGTTTGTTTGTGTGTGTGTGTGTGTCTGTCTTGGCGTCTTCCCTTTTCTCCCGGTGCCCCCTCTTCGGTCAGGTGTTTTAGATGAATCACCCGGCAATGGGCAAATTTGTTCTTTTATTCAGTTTTTTATCTTGTTTGTTCGAAGGAAAATCTAGGAAAGCAGTGATGCTACGCCGTTCCCTTCTCCGAGGTCAGGTGTACAGCCAGGCTCCCGCTCGTCCTGGACCAATGCTTTACGGCTGGGGACGCACTGAGCAAAAGCGTCGCCTCGAGTATGAATCTGTGGAGTCTAAGTACCACAAGCGAGAATTCAACAAGAACTGGGATCTCGCTGGTGTGGAGCAGCGATACACGGACTATATGGCTGTGCGCACATACTTCTCTCTTGGAACACGATGGGGAACGTGGCTGTACAATATGCTTCAGTTCTACGTTCTTGCAATGCTTCCTGTGTTTATCTTCATGCACACGCTCCACAAAAATGTTGAATGGTACGATGAGCGCATTCGCCACGCTGCCTGGTGGTAAGAACATGGGTCTATGGATTTAGGAATTAGTAATAGATTCTTGATTACGGAGCTCCCTTTTTTGTCGCATCTTATTGTTGTTTTGGGAGACTGCATTTTTTCACGTCACCACCACCTGCCTGTGGTGTTTTTTTTTTTCGAGGGGAGGGGGAGATGTGCCCCCGTCTCTCTCTATGGAACTTGTGTGTTGCATGTTTTCTCCGTACGCAAAAAAAAAATATGTATTTATATATTTGTTATTTTTTTTTTCTTTCTTGCTGCTGTTTTGATTTCGCGGGGTAGGCGGAGAAGCGATGGGATTATTGTCCATCATTCGAAAGACGAAGCGAAAGGAGCGCGAGATGCGCATCCTCATGTTGGGGTTAGACAACGCGGGAAAGACAACATGCGTCAAAAAATTCTGCGGGAAGGACACAAGCTCCATTAGTCCCACCCTCGGATTTCAGATCACGGCTTTCTCGCTGCACGGTTGTACTCTAAATATATGGGACGTTGGAGGCCAGCAATCGCTTCGCAGCTACTGGCGGAATTACTTCGAGAGCACTGATGGTTTGATATGGGTGGTAGACAGCAACGACGTTGCACGTTTGGACGACTGCAAGCGTGAGCTTCACATGCTACTTCAGGAGGAACGATTGGCTGGTGCCAGTCTCTTGGTGTTCTTAAATAAACAGGACTTTCCTGAGGCACTCACTCCTGCGGATATTGAGCGCCTACTTGACATTGATACCATTAGGAAAGGTAAACGGCATGTTTACCTCTGCCCTTGCAGTGCTAAAACTGGTTTCGGGTTACTGGAGGGCATGGAGTGGATCGTTCAGGATGTCTCAAGTAGAATGTATTTTTCTAACTGATGGAGTTTCTCTGTGCGCTTGTGTGTGAAACTGTTTTCTTGACACTTGGATAGTCTCTTTGCCTTGCGGACCGTTTTTATGTTATGTTGCCTTTCATTCTTGTCTTTTTTGTTGTTGTTACAGATGATTCGCTGCCCTTTGATTTGTTGCTCTTTTTTTCCCTTTCGAATTCATTTCTATGGCGTGTTGCCTGCACGCTTCAGGTTGGCCTGCTGTCTACGCTGGAAGATGGGATGGTGGCTTATATTGGTGGCGGTCTTTGTTGCCCTGCTAACCATTGCGTTGGTGTATTATCTCGTGGAGCTTTTTGGTATCGACGAGGAGCAAGATGATGCGTGGCTTCCCAAGATTGTTGTCATCCTTTCGCTTTCCTTTGCATGCTACAACGTTCTTTTGTTGCCATACGATGTGGCAAACGTACATGAGAGAGTGTACAATACAGGGGCTGAAATTGATATGAGTGTCGTGTGGACGATTGTTCTTATCGTGATCTTCATTATGTGCTTTGTCTTATGCCCCTTTGCGATGGCATACTATGATTCTATGACTTCTGACACTCATGGAAGCATTTGGCAAATGGTGGGTCGAGCAGCCACTATAACAGCAGTTGTTGTGGTGGCGTTTCTTCTTCTTCTTTTTCTCTGCTGGTTGGTGACGGGGTACGCCAACATCGCGTACACGGAGTACACTTCGTTGGATGTTCCAGCCGCCACCTTTGAGGCAATTACAGAGTTCAGCGAAAATACCCGGGATGCGACATTACAATTTAGGGTCTCTCTCTTCGTGTACTTTGTCGCTCTTATGTCTACAATTGGGTGGTTATTCTTTTTTCTCTTTGGTGGTGTGGGGCTAGTGGCGATGCCGATTGATTTCATCCTACTCTTTCGCAACAGAGCAAGGCCTATAACCGCTGCAGAGTACGCCCTTCGTCGAGCTGAGATCGCACACGAGTCGCAACGGCTTATGAAGGCTGGGAAAAGTATTGAGGAGGAGGAGAAGGCCGGTCATTTTGGCAGGCGGCACCGCCAAAAGATTCTGGCGTTTAAGCAGGAGGTGCGTGAACTGGAGATGTATCGTGACTCCATTGAAACTTCTTACCGCGAGGGTGGTAAGGAGCTGCTAAAGGGGTACCTTTATCTTCTCCTGGGCATCGTGTTTGCATCAATGTCATTTATGTGGACATTGCAGATAGTAGTGCATAACATGACGCACCTTCACCCTTTGCTGAGCAACATGTTCTGTGGCCTAGACAATGTATTTTCACTCTTTGGTGTGCTGGCCTACAGCTGTTTTTCTTTTTATCTGCTTTGGTGTGTCGTAAAGGGGTGTGCCAAGATTGGTGGGAATTTGCTGCTGTTTCAAGTCTACCCGATTGAATTCAATGGAACATTTATGAACGCTTTTCTTTTTAATGCCATGCTCATCATGATTACATCCACTACTGTTGTGCAGTTCTGTGCCACCAGCTTTGCTGACTACGCTTTTGACACGAGTGTTAGCGCAATGTTCACCGTATACATAGCGAATTTGCAGGGTATAAAATATGTTGTGATGTACATGCAGTATCCACTTCTTGCTATTGCCTTCCTCTCCCTTGTGTGGCTTCTCATTTGCCCGAAGCGATGTGTTCCCCTCGATTAGGAGTTGTTAACGAATAAGTGTCCCATTCCCCACCCGCTCCCTTGACACTTCCATTTCTTACGAGTGGGATGTGTGTATGTGCATGTGGTGTGTGACTGTCAGTGGTGGTGTGGTGGAAGAAAGTGTCACTGCTCCAATGAAATGCAATACGAACAATAGACAAGCAAAAAAAGTTTTTTAAAAAACAAAAAAAAAAGAAAATGCGAGGGGAGAAGTGCGTGAAGGATGAAGTTACATGCTTCCTCAGACATCTGGTGGCAGGACATCTGCACTCCGTTGCTCCTCTGCGTTCTTCCTCTTTTTTTTTTCTTTTTTAAAAAATGCCCTGGGAGTAGTAAAGGCAGGAATAATATAGGAGTGCACTGGAGAGGAGAGTCCCGTGTTCCAGTGAGGAGCACAACTCATTTGAAGAAGTTTTTGTTATGGATTTTTTGCACTACGTTCAGGGGATTGTCATCCTCAACGAGGCGGGTGATCGTGTATTTTCAAAGTACTACATCAATTCAGATATGATGGCGGGTGGCGTGTTAACCACAGTAGAAAAGCAACGTGCGTTAGAGATGTCTATCCATAACGCCGCTCGTGACCCGAAGAGCTGCTGCAGCACGTCGATGGATGGCGACATTATGATGCACGATGTTCACGCCGTGCTTATGCAGCTCTCTGAAGACGTTACGTTTGCGGTGATTGGTGATATTGGTGAAAACGAGCTGGTGTTGCAGAGCGTTCTTCGTGGTCTTGTGGACGCTTTGCGGCAGGAATTAAGAACGCTGGACCTCAACGTGCGGATGCTGCTGGAGAGGTACGATGCGGTTGTGTTGACTGTGGACGAACTGGTGGATGAGGGCGTTGTTCTGGAAACAAATCCCTTGAACATATGCGTCGATGTTTCCCCGTTTATTGCTGAGTCTGGAAGCGAGGTGGCACGAAAGGCACTGAACAAGATGAACAAATACCTCAAGGAAAATCTCTAGCGTCATGTCTGGATGCGGAAAGAAGCGATAATGAGCTGTGCGTCTTTTCCGGAGTGTCTGACAGCTGCTTTTGTTCCGTTAAATTAATTTTTTTTTTCTCTCTCTCTGTGTGCATGTGTGCGTGTGGCTGTCCTTTTGCAGCGTGACTCCTGTTGACTCGCCTCGTTTGACGAAGGGCCTTTGCGCTCCCGCTGCGTTTCTTCGGGCGGCAAGAGGCTCATCTCTCCTTTTCGCCCCGTTTCTTCCCGTGTCTGTAAGATTTGTTAAAGTTAGGCATGATGAAACCCACGGCACCTCGCCACATGGCTCAGGGGATATGGGCGGGGTTCCGGTATTATATTGGACACTTCTTCTACCCAAACATGTACCGGGAGTTCCTTTCCGTACAGAACGCCCACAAGGTGGAGCGCGCTCTCCGCATCCAAAGCGCGATCAAGGCGAACAAAATTGACTATCGTGCCTTATTGGCGCTACCCGTAACGGACCACGCACATCCATACAAAATGGAGTATCCATGGGAGAAGGTGATCCAAACAGACCCACGCGACCTTGGTCTGTACGGTAAATGGTACGCCAGCAAGATTATGTGCTTCTATGAAGGCCTGCAGTACCACAAGTATGGCTGCCTGCAGGACGACCTCATCAATGCCCATGGCTGGTGGAACCGTGCCGCTCGCACCCGAGCCCCACAAGACAAGATCGTTCATGGCGACCGCCGTGTGATGCGAGCCAGAGTGCTGCGAGACAAATACATCTACGAACCGAAGAGCCGATGGGTGCACCCCGTCGACAACGTTGCGTACTTTGGTCCGTATGTCATGATGGTGTGTGATGAGTGGGAAGAAAAGTGGGGTTTTTTTGCCGGCCAAGAGGTGGAGTACTAAAAGCATCTGCAGAGTGCGGGTTGGGCAGATACTTTTGTGTAGAGAGGGGTGCTGATAGCAGACTCACCTTGTAGGATGTACCTCTGGTGCGGTAAGCCATGTCGTGTATGCGCATCGCTGAGCTCATTGGAGTGCCACAAATGGAGAAGAGGAAAGAGATGGAAGGGAGGAAAGGAGCATATGGTGTGAGCGCATCTAGGTCATACGTTTGAACACGTTGTGTTGCCTCCACTTTCTCATTTTGTTTCGTCTCACTGAATCTACTCCTTCCTCCCCTTTTTTCTCTTTTTTTTTTGTTGTTTGCGCCTTCCACGTTTGCTTCTCTTTTATGGGACCTGAAAGCGCGCTGCGGTGGTTGGGTGGGTGGAGGAGAGAAAAAAAAAAGAAAAATAGGTGAGGTTGGGAATGCCTGACGCTTTCATCAGTCATCGCGACGTCGTGCTGCCGGCATCTAAGGGCCACCGCACGCTGGCTCAGCAGGCTGAAGAGGCGAGACGCCTCCACATTGCGGGGAGCAGGCCAGCACGACAACGAGCGCTTCTGGAACAACATCAGCATGAGTGGAGGGCATTTGAGGACGCTCGAAGTTGGAGCCTGGAGGATGCACGTGCGGCGCAGACAATGGATCGTTTTCGCTGCGAGGCAGATCTTCACCACAAGTACACCGAGTCGTGTAAGTCGCATAAGGAGGAGATGGATGCGTATGCGTCTGAGCTAACCCGTTGTGAATTGCGGAAGCCCGTGGTGTTGTCTTCGCTCTTCACGAAGGTGCGCGCCACACCACAGCAATTGAGTGTTGTGGAGCGTCACGCCGATGAAGAGTTGTATGGCTTGGAACAGAGTAGACAAGAAGCTGCACAGGAGTGCAGCTTGAGGAGGTTAGAGAGGAAGCTGATGGACAAGCAGCAGCAGCTCCATCTGCGAAGCCTCGCCTCGTATCGCAAGATGTGCCTGGCGCAGCGGCTAAACAGCCTGCGCGCGGATGAGCAGGCACGCATCACGATGTCGAAGATTCGCCACAGGGAGACGGAAATGGCAATGGCACACCGCAGACAACAACGAGCCTTGGACTTGCCGAATTCGGATTTCCACGCGTTTAGCAAAGCGAATGTGCAATACGCAACTCGTGGAACCCAACTCAGGCAACGCACACGAGGGAATCATTATTATGTCCCCTCGCTTTGCAGAATGTACGGTAGTCTTCTGGAGCAGGAGTGAATTCCTCCCTTTTTAATCCGCTCCTTACATGTGTTGAAAAACAGCCACTTGATGCTTCTTGCTTGAAGTGGTTATTCTTGTTGCTGTCTTCGGCTCGCGGTTCTTTTTCTTGGCTTGGCTTTTCTTGCTTGCATGTGCTGCAGTATCTCATTCAAGGAATCCCCTTTTTCTTCTACCATCTTCTCACTGGCCGACTGGGGGCAGTATCACCGTATGAGTGTCTCGGGTAGAGCCTCTTTTCACAAGCTCACGGGCTCAAGTGGGCGAAGAGTTTTGTTTAGTTTTGAGGGGAGAGGCGGAAGGGAAGGAGGGGACGCTGCGCCTGCGGCAGGAAGCGTAACATCAGGGAATGCGTGTCGTCCTTTGACACACAGTTTCGAGAGGGGTGATACTTCTTTCAGTCCTTGCGGTGATGGCAGTGACTGCGCCACCCGCAGCTCGCATATGTTTGAAACCTCTGGCCCTATAGTGCTTCCGCTCTCTCTCACGCATGTTTCTCTGGCACGACGGCTCAACTTTTTAAAAAGATGGTATCTTTTGATGCACATAATGTACATTTTGTCGCTGGCTTTGCTGGGCTCGATTCTATTCTACGTGGCTGAGAAAAAACTGGCGTATGTTGACGCTTTTTTCATTGCCGTCTCCTGCGTATGTTGTTGTGGGCTACAAACAGTTGATGTTTCTGAGTGGGGGGGCGGCTCAAATGTTGTCCGCCATCTTCTTATGATTGGGGGTGGCATGGTTTTTACAAGCGCCCACCAGCCGCTCTTACGTCTGTGGATACTGAAACGTATGTGGCCGGTATTAGAGAGGCACCCAAACGATACCACGGGTGAAAGGGCGCTGCGGGCGTCAAAGCGCATGTATGCAGAGCGCCTTTGGTACACATCAGTGATTTGTGCCGCCACATCGCTAGTGTACTTCGGCGTCGTGCACACCGTATTGATTCTTCTCTTGAGAGCGTTTAACCAGTCTGATCTCAAACCCCTGCGTGTTGTAGAGATGACAATCGCCTCCTTTCACAGCTCTATCTTTTTGCCAATGGAGCAGTACGCCAGAGACCCAGCTGTGGTGTCAGTGGTGGCGCTCGGATGCGCACTGGGCTTTACACTGTTCCCAGTGGTGCTACGTGGGTTTATTCATGCTGAGTGGATTCTCTTCCGCCTGCTGGAGCGTGTGTGTGCTGGATTTCGAAGGCCATGGCCAGCGACTCGGCGGGATTCCGTGTTCCTTCTGATCAGTGAGGACTCACCGCTCCTCGCTAATGCACCGACGCATCAGCGTGATAATATTTTTTGCGATAATGACAACATGATAAATGGGTTTACATACCGCAACGCATGGGACAGGGCCTTTGGTGATGTTCTGAGAAGCAAGCAGCCTGCCTCGTTTCACGCATTCTTGTTTGTTCGGGGCGAAACGACATTCTTGGGTGTAGCCTGGCTGTTTATCACACTCCTCCAGGCGTTCCCTTTTTGGTTGCAGCAGTGGAATGGAGACGGCCTTCTCGCTCCCTTCTCTACACCGTATAAAATATTTCTTTCCATCTGTCAGGCTGCAGTGGTGCGGTTCGCTGCTGCCTCATTTGTACCATGTTTGGGCTACAGTAATGCACATATCGCTATTACAATTTTCTGCATGTTTTTGCCCGCGCTTCCAATCCCCACAGACCGCACATACCGGAAGTGGAAGCAAATGTTTCACACCTCCCTGGTGCGGCTGCTCACCTCACGCCTATTCTGGTTGTTTGCAGCGGTGCTGGGCATTCTGTTTGCAGAGGAGTCATGGCTGATTCACGAGGTAAAGGGTTCACGCTTTGACGCAATGACGCGATCGTTTTTCGACGTTGTCAGTGCCTTTGCAGGCTGTGGTTTGTCCCTGTCACTGCAAGACTCGCCGGTCTCTTTTGTTGGTTCCCTCGGAGTGTTTAGCAAGCTGGTTGTTGCTGCCGTGATGCTAGGTGGCCGCCATCGTGGGGTGGACTTGGGGATTGATCTCGGGTTCGCTGCGCTGCAGACAGATGCATCGCCCGCTTCGGCAACAGCAAAGCGCCGATCGTTCACATTGTCTACACGCAGAGCAGGCTCGTGGGGTGAGACCAGTGGTTTGTGTGAGCCCTTCAGCGCGGACGTCATCGACCACAACTGATTGGGATCTCTGAAGGTTTGATACTACAGGCTCGGTGCATACCCGGATTTCCGTTTTCTCTTCGTTGCTGGTATTGCTGCTTCTCTCACAGTGCGTAACACGGCGCTGCTGGTGATCTTTTCTTTTCTTCTGCTTCCTCCTGCTCCTCCTCAGCCACTCCGAAATAATAATAAGAATAATAAACAACCGTTCACTCCAGGGAAGGCACAGTTTTTTTTTTTTGACTCGATTGTTCTCGACTCGACCATACACACAACAGAACAAAGAGGGAAGCACAAGGGCATTGTTGCACACAGGATGGCAAAGGTACCACCAGGGCCCGACTTTTCTCGTGTTGCTGGGGAGGTGAGGAAACGGCTAGGCACGTTTGGTGACATTACTGGTCTCGCGGCTCTCCTGGGCTTCAGTAG
Organism: Trypanosoma platydactyli; assembly: GCA_030849675.1. NCBI lineage: Eukaryota > Euglenozoa > Kinetoplastea > Trypanosomatida > Trypanosomatidae > Trypanosoma > Trypanosoma platydactyli. Next base: position 9,970 of record JASANU010000786.1, on the reverse strand, counting down.
CTTTGTTGCGGTGGGGCTGTACAAGTCCGTCTACTTTGTTGAAGGTGGCTGCCGCGCGGTGAAATTCAACGCCATCACGGGACTGAAGGACAAGACATACGGCGAGGGAGCGAACTTTTCCATCCCGTTTATTGAAACCCCTGTTGTGTTTGATATCCGTAACAAACCGACAGAGGTGATGACGGCCACTGGGAGCCGTGATTTGCAGACCGTAAACCTGGCGGTGCGTGTCCTCTACCAGCCGAGTGTCAACAACTTGTCGCATGTTTACCGCAACTTGGGTATGGAGTACGCAGAGACTGTGTTGCCATCACTTGTCAATGAGATTATTCGTGCGGTTATTGCGCAGTTTAACGCCTCCGATCTGCTCGTAAAGCGTCCTGAAGTAAGTCACCGTATTGCTGTAATGCTGGAAGAACGTGCCAAGCGTTTTCACATTGAAATTACTGATGTCTCCATCACTCAAATGAGTTTTGGCAAAGAGTACACAAGCGCTGTGGAGGCAAAGCAGGTGGCACAGCAGATGGCGGAGCGTGCCAAGTGGCGCGTGGAGCAAGCAGAACAAGAGAAGAAGGGTGCGATTCTGTTGGCAGAAGGAGAGGCAGAGGCGGCGAAGCTTATCGGCGACGCTGTGCAGAAGAATCCTGCCTTCATTACCCTCCGAAGCCTCGAGGCCTCCCGAGCCATCGCCAAGATGATCAAGGAAAACGGGACCGGTGCGTTCTACCTGGACAACCGAAGCCTCTTCCTCGACACTAGCACCGCTGATGTCGCACGGCTCGGAGGTGCCAAGAGCGGTGATATTTAAAATGTCACCCTGTATTCTCGACAAAAAGAAGGAGTATACTGTTGCGCAGTGAATACGTGCGCACGTACATTGCCTACCAAATATGTTGTGAATTTACATCAAGAGGCAATACCCAATTTTTTAAACTTCTGTTTTCTCTTTCCACCTCCTCTAATTTCCGCTTCTGTTTGTAGTTTACACCCGCCTTTCTGACTTCAGCTTCGGAGAATCACATTCGCCAAGCGCATAGCCGACCATGAGACCGTACGATCTTTGGGCGCTTATGGTGGATATCACCTCTAGGTGCCTCCAAGCCACAGCGGTTGAATCACCTGAAGATATTCTAGACGACGTCTTGGAAAGCTGCATTACACTGGACCACGAGGAGTTGGCACTGGTGCGTGAGACGGTCTCCGGCACTTTGCATTTCACGAAGGTTTCTGAAGGAATGCTGAACGGGTACTGCGATTGCCTGCGCCGCAACAGGACCGACAAATTTGCCATGTACCTTATAGCACACCTTGTGGTTTTCAGGTATACAACACTAGGTGGACACCAGATACGAGAACTTTTGTATCGCTCTATATCGACTCCGCGCCTTGTGGAATACCTAGAGTACATGCTGAACCCGCAGAGTTTGATGACATATTCTAAGCCGTACTGGTCTGAGCACTATGACGAGAGATTTATCGATAGTGGCATCTTTTGCACCCTTGCGGAAATCTCCCCTCACGTTAAGAAGGATGTCATTCATTGGCTCTTGGGAAAGACGGCTGCCAGAGTTGTGGGAGTGGAGGTGGCTGAGGACGACCAGGAGCAGCGGGTACATGCCACGAAGCCCATGCCATGCAAAAAAGGGGACCAAGCGCTGCTGATGACGGAGAGAGCACCTCAACGACACCGAGCCACTCTTCCACCGGTAGAGGTGCGGGACATGTTGTACACAATTCCTGAGAAACGGCAGCCGCGTATCGACTGCAGCAAACCGCCTAGGGGGGAGACCAGGCGCTGCAAAAGCCCCACAAAACCAGTAGGCTTTAGCTTCATGGCAAGGCAACCGAAGCATCTTCTGAAGGAAGAGGAACACCCGGCGTGCCAGGTGGAGAATGCTTCCCAGCGAATACACAGACAACTGCCTAGGAAGGTGCCTGACTCTGTCCAGGTACGCATGACAAATGCTGCCCTTCGAAGAGAGGCAACTGTATACTTGAGGCAGAGGGAGGAGCAGAAGCGAACGCTGAGTGAGATTGAGGCGGCTCTACGCGATTCGAAGGAATTCGAAGAGTGGCAGCGTCAAGGAAGAGAACAAGAGACACAAGAGCGTGCAGAAGAGTTCTTGAATCGCAGGGCTCAGATCAAGTGCGCTGCAGATAATGCGAGTAGAGAGCGAAAAGCAGTTGAAGAGAAGAAAAAAGCTGTTTCTGCGCAGGTGAGAGCTGATCTCGCCTCACGGATGGAGTCCTGTGATGCTGAGAAACAGAAGGGTTTTGTAAAGCGGTTTAGGCAGGCGTCTAAATTGCGTCAAGAGTTGGTGGAAAAAAGGAGGAAAGCCGTTAATCGGCTGCAACAGGAGCGGTTTTCTTCTGCAGTCGGCGTACGAATGGAGAATGAGGAACTCAGAGAAGTGGCACTGGAGGAAGACGAGAAAGTGAAGGCCCAGCGGCTCTTGATGATTCAGGAGATACGGCAGCTCCGGGAGCGAAACCAGCGACGGAGAGAGGATTTAGCAGAGAGGAATATCCACGAGCAGAATCCTGTTTCAGAAGATACCACGTACCATGGTTTTAGCGTGGCCACACTACGGGAGGAACTACGCAGGTTGAAGGAAGCAAATGCTCAGGCAGAGGAGGAAAGGCGAATACGATATCGAGCTCTGCGACAGCAGGAGCGCGAGAAGTTGGACGCACTCTCTCGCATCTGCTCTATCGGACGGAAGAAGGCACATCGACTAAGGGAGGAGGAGCGGAGTGGTAGGCGGACTGAGAAGGCCGCCCTGCTGGCGCGCAAGGAGGAGGTGGAGGTGGAGCATGCTGCTGAGGTCTGTAGCGCGCTAAAACAGAGGCGGAAGGAGCGACTCGCGGAGCACCATGCCCTTATGCGGGAGGACAAGAACCGAATGAACCGATTGCTGCTGCTTTCTAAGGATACCCCTGCCATGGAGGAAAACTACTGGTCGCAACGAGAGCATTGTGTTATAAACAGGCTCACGGCGAGTCAGAACGAGAGGCATCGATCAGGGTTTCTTTGAGTTCTTCTTTGCTGCCTGTTGAACATAAACTCACTGGAAGGAGCTGTTCTTCATGTAAACAAAGTGTACATCTGTGTCTTTTCCTTCTCCCATTTCTTTCAGTGTTTCTTTGTGGTTGTGTCTGTGTATATGTTTTGCTGCTGCTGATACTATGTGCACATGTAGTGGGTAGTTTTTCTCGTTTTCCTTTTTTCGTTTCACCTCTTTACTTCCTTTTAGACTTCCGTCTCTGAATTCGAATGCACGCAGGGACGAGAGAAACCACCTCCCCACCCCCTAAAAAAAAAAGGGAGTGTGTGCATGAAATAATGCGTGATACCTCCCATCATGACGGTAGCATGCCACGACGTTCCAGGCTTACAACCAGCCGCTCTTCTGTGTACCCATACATGGCGTTGCACTTCGTTGCAGTGGGCAATTCATCAAGGCGGCCCGTAAAACACAGCAATAGGCCTCATACTTCCGCTGTGGTCTCGGTGCCAGAGAGGAGGATATGTGATAGCGAAACTTCCGTGGAGCGTAGGTCTCTCCACAATCCGATTCATTCGACGGCAGCGCGGGTACATGGCAACACGCCTTTTCGGGAGATGAAGGCATTGGCTTCGAGAGCCCGTGACACGCGCCTCCGTTACGAGCCATTTCTGGATGACATGGAGGCGAAAACGGAAGCACAATCGTTGTGTTTTTCGGGGGGCGAAACGGGGGGTAAGCGCTCCTCAGAGACGTTTGAGTTGTCTGCATGGTGTTCTTCCTGTGGTGAGGAACCGTGTGCGTCCCTTCCCTGTCATTCTGCCATGGCTGGGATGCATACAGGAATAAGTGGTGGGGTTAAGGTCTCAGAAAATTTAGAGCCTTCGGCTGGGGATGCAGCTGCTCGTCTCTCGGAGAGGGGCAATAGAGACGTTTTCCATCAACTTGCAGACACAAGCATGCCGTTGCTGCCACTTGCATACAATTCATCAACCCCTGTGTGTGCCAGGAAAGATCCTGATTCACCAGTTGTCGTCGAAGTTGTTGAGGAAAAGAGGGGGAGGGAAGGCAGTGAACACTTGTCCTCGTTTTGTGTGAATCACGCCGCTCCGTTTTCATGGAGCGGCGGGGCAGAGAGTTCACAGGATGATGATGCAGTTTCACCACAGGAGACCTCATTACCGCGGAATGTGGTGGTGGGTAACATTTGTTCTACTTCTACCACTGAACTTTACCACATGGTTCAAATACCGCATCCCCATTACATTCTGTTACAAGCGAATTTCTCTTCTTGGTAGTAATGTGGTGTGATGGTGGAGTGCTGCATGTGTATCTCTACGTTTGGGACGATTTTGTATTTTGCATTTGCCTCTTTTGACACCTGTACTGCGGATGCGGAGAGAATACCAGTCTGCCGTCTTGTAGCTGCGATTCATTTTTGGGACTCTTTTATCTCATTTAACCACACAAATTAGTCGAAACATCATGTTACAGGGCCGGAGGGGTGGGTGTCTCATCCCTCTTTTTTCCTCCTGGTCATCTCTTTTCGCACCAAAGCGATGGCAGCATTCATCCAACGCTACTTTGCAGCGGGCGGAGGGGCAAATGCACGTGCAAAACGGTGTGGAAATGAATATTTTTCAAGCTATTAACTCCGCACTCGATCACGCCCTCTCCAGGGACGAGAACACTGTATTGCTCGGAGAGGATGTCACGTTTGGGGGTGTATTTAGGTGCTCCCTCGACCTATTCAAGAGATACGGGCCCAAGCGGGTGTTTGATTGCCCATTGACGGAACAGGGGATTGTGGGGTTTGCTATTGGAATGGCCGCCGTTGGATGGAAGCCGATTGCCGAGGTTCAATTCGCAGATTACATCTTCCCAGCGTTTGATCAGATCGTTAATGAGGCGGCGAAAATGCGCTTCAGATCTGGAGGCCATTTCCATTGTGGTGGTCTCGTCATACGCGCGCCTTGCTCAGCTGTGGGACACGGAGGAATGTATCATTCACAGAGTGTGGAGGCGTTCTTCAATCACTGCGCTGGATTAAAGATTTTGATGCCGTCCACACCATTCGATGCGAAGGGCCTGCTTTTGCAGTGCATAGAAGAGGAAGACCCGTGTTTATTCTTTGAACCGAAGCTTCTCTACCGCGCCGCGGTGGGGGTTGTGGATCCTGCACACTACACGATTCCCATTGGAAAGGGTTGCATCGTGCGGGAGGGGCATAACCTGACCATCGTGACGTACGGCACGCAAGTTGCCGTGGCGGCGAAAGCCGCCGAGCGTGCAAGTAAAGATGGTATATCTGTGGAGCTCATCGATTTACGTTCGTTAAAACCCTGGGATCGTGATATGGTTGCAGAGTCTGTCCGCAAAACTGGCAGGGTCATTGTGACACACGAGGCGTCGAAGACCAGTGGCTTTGGTGCGGAGCTGGTGTCCAGCATTGCGCAGGACTGCTTCCTCTCCCTGGAGGCACCCCCCGTGCGCCTCTGTGGGCTTGACACGCCTCACCCTCTGCACGAGCAGCTCTACTTGCCAAATGAATGGAGACTTTATGAGGCCATTAAGCAGGTAGTCTCGTACTAGATCCTCTTTTAGATTGGTGCACGCCTGACGATGCCGTATCGGAAGCAATCCAAGAGGGAGGGAATAGGGCTAAATAAAAGGTGTGAACATTGGCTGAAGAAATACCAATCAAGAAAATGGGCGGATTGCGTGACTGCTCTCAGAGGTATGGTGCCAGTCGAACTTCTGTTAGTTACATATTCAAGCCTCCTGTTTTACTACTACATGTGTTGCGAGGGCTTTATGAGGAACTTCTGTATCCATGGCTCTATCAGTGTGGGTGGAGAATACCGATTACTTAATTTTCCTATGGAGCACAACTCCATCCAGACGATATGACAAGGGCCTTTCATGCTTCATTATTTGCGCAGTTCACCGAAGCCCATTGCTCACCAGTATCCACTTCCTTGTCTCTTTTGCAGTGTCTGTTTCTTCGTCTCTTGCGTCGATGTATATCGTTATTATTATTATTATTATCTGAAAACTTGTGGCAGGAATAATTTAGCATTTCACTGCATCTCAGACCAAGGGACCGACGGAAGAAGAGATATCTCATTCTTTCCACTATTCAGCTGGTCGAAAAGCGCAAGAGCTGAAGAGAAACAAAAGGCCCCACCCAACACAACCCTCAACACCTCGCGCTGGGGGCGGTTGAAGGATGCTTTTAGCACCTCCCTTTTGTGTCCGTACCAAGTTGCTCTAGACATTGAGAGTTCTCCCAGACTCTCACGGGTTTTTTTTTTTCGATTCTATTATCAATACAATAACTATGACACTGGGAGCCAACACGCACTCTCTTCCTTCTCTTCTTTATGGGAGAAAGCGCAAGGGGTTGACCATTTTATCTGTTAGTTTTACCTTCACATGTGCCTCTCTTCATGCGTATGCTACCCCAAGGAATTGAGCGCATGCCTAGAATCCGGGCAGCAGCCTTTCCGAATGGGACTCAGGGCTGAAAAGGGAAGTGGAGTCCTAACCATTGCATGGTGATTGTGACTGTTGACGGCAATGGTGTCGCTATGACATATTTGCTGTTTCGGGATTCGTTTAATTGTTTGTGATTGCCTGCCGTGAGGCTCAGCGCCCGCAAGGCGGTATGGTATCGGCCCTGCATGCCGAATGGCTGGGCGATTCATTGCAGGACAGACGCTGTTGAAGATCGCACTGTCATAAGGGAAGACGGAGGATAATGCCGTGCAACCTCGACACCATCCAATAGTGCGGGAATGGCCTATTGATACGACGTTTATGCAGGCTTTGCCCTGAATGGAAACCACCCGCTAAACTCTAGTGGCGACCTCGCTACTTTCTCTTCGCACGCAGGGCGAATGGGCGGCTCTCTCCTCAAATAGCAGGAGCCGCATAACGTTTGCTCTGCTGGCGGGGTGCGGTGTGCGTGTTCAGAATAAAATCTCCGTGGGCGGCTTGTGCCTTTTGTTGGCTGGTTGCGCTCCACCAGGAGCCGCCTCAGCGTCGCGTTGGGGGACGGTGTTGATGGTGGTGTGGCCTGTCCGTCTAATATACATCTTGTGGTGGGCTTCCGCACAGATTAACAGGGAAATGGGGAAATTGCCAGATACCTGTCGGCGGTATTGCGGAGAGCACCGAGTTGAAATTCCGTCTCAGCTAACGGCTCTACGACTAGTGTCTGAAAACCTTTGTTGAGCGCGTTTTTTTTTTCTTGCACTGCATGCGATGACATATTTCTCCCCTGCTCCAAAACAGAATGGGCTAAAAGCGCCGTTGTATCTGTGGCACCGCGCCGTATTCCCCCTTGCTCACGCACACCTGTGAACGTGACGTGAGAGGGTCTATCAACTACTTTAATCGTCTCACTGCTTCTTCCTATTATTGCTGGGCTCACAAAAGCGCACTTCTGATCACTACTGCTTTCAAGAGCGGCATCGTGTCTATGTGTGTGCGTATGGGGGTGGGGGGATTGCTGAGAGCCTGCAACACAAATGATGGTGACTCACTCCCTTCTTCCATATCACGACAACGAAGTTGTTCTGTTTTCTCTCTGCGATGCACGCATGCATCGCCTTGTGGATTTCCTACGTGGAGAACACATCCACTAAGAGATCGTCCTCTACCGTGTGCGGGAGGCGTTGCCTGCACTTCCCCCACTCATTCATCCGTAACGTCTCGTACCGAGCATAACAGCTCGGAGTCTGCGAAGGGACTCAAAGCCTTGAAACATTACTATCCTCTTCTCGATCTTTGAATACCACAAAGATTGCCTTTGAAAGGAAAAACAAAATGATCTCGTTGCTTGGTTTCATGCTAAAGCAGGAAAGTGTGGAGAGACTATTCTTTATTGTGCTTCTGCAGCGGCCTGTGTCGTTTTGGATTTATTTCCTTCTATCTTCTCCCTGAATACTAGACGTCTCAGCTCTCATCCACACTCACACTTCTCATAGAAATTCACTAACATCGTGCCTCACACGCCATCGGAAAGGGCTCTAATGTCGCCGCTACGAGTTCTTCAAGCGCTCCTTGTGCTCCTTTTCCTCTTGGCCGCCCCGATTCTACGCACCGACGCTATGGCTGAGAACAACAACAACAACCACAGCAGCAGTGTTTCCACGAAGACGACGGCGTTCACGACTGCTAACAGCACAGACACCGAGACTACCCTCATTGGCTGTTATCCAGGTGTGTTCGTATACGACTGTGGCGTAAAATACGACTGCGTGGTGAAGGATGCCAGCATTGCAAGTGGTTGGGATGTTTACACACAACATGTTGTGGGTACTGAACTCATTGGTTCTTGGAGTGCAACGCTGGATGTGGACACGAATACCGTGTCGTTCGTGGCAGGGAGCGGGTTTTATTCCGGCACCATGTCTTTTTCTATACGAAGGAGAAATGACGATGATGATCGTTTACTTTTTGTAACGGCGAGGGATATGGAGTTTATTCAATTTGGCGAAACCATATCCACGTTTACAGCACCTAATCGATACTACGGAATGTCACTAGAAGTGTCAGCAAACCTCCCTCGTGCGCACACCGCCTCCGGTTACCTGCTTGTTGATTCCCACACGGACTGTCCGAGTGTTTCGGCAAATTGCACCGGTACGAACGGATGCCACGACGTAACAAATGTCATGCGGCTCCCTCCGCCAGGCACCTACCAACTCTGCGTGACGGCAACAGGCTGGAATAATTACTACCTGTTATGGGGCCGATCCCCTCTCGGCGTGAGCGCCCTGGTTTCGCTACCACTATACCTGTACAGTGGAACTGTACCATTCATTACTCTAAGTAATGCTGATACACTCGTGACGGTAGACACCAATAGATTTACAATGTATCTTACGGAGTGCGGCTCCGGCAATTGTCCCTACGTGACTCCTCAAAATGGCGATGATATGCCCAGCGTAAGTGCATGTGAGGCCACCGATTTAGCGGATCGTGTAATACTCTCCAACACAGAACTTACTGCCAATGCGGGCACATACGTACTTTGTGTGGCAGATTCCTTTGACCGCGTTTCCCCGGCTGCAATTCCAGTACGGGTGGTGGAGAAACCATTTGTCATGAAGGTTGCACATGCATCACAGGGCTTAATAAAGGTTCGAGTGACCGAAGGTGACATCAAAACACGGAAGGAAAATTATGCCGTCTGCCTCGCAGAAAACGATCTACCATGTTCCTCAGTGACGTCTGACCACAAGTGCACTTGGAGTGAGAACCCCAACTCAGACTCTGTGGATGTTTACCTGCGCGAAGAAACCCCCACTAACATCACGCTTTGCCTTCTTGCCAGAACAGTGGTTTACAACCACCATACCTATTTGGCAATTGTGGCAAAAGAAAAATTTGTGATAAGCATTGACAGCACTGAGAGTTCCAGCGAAACGGCAAGTACCGATTCCAGCGGAGTGGCAAGTACCGATTCCAGCGGAGTGGCAAGTACCGATTCCAGCGGAGTGACAAGTACCGATTCCAGCGGAGTGACAAGTACCGATTCCAGCTGAGTGGCAAGTACCGATTCCAGCGGAGTGACAAGTACCGATTCCAGCGGAGTGGCAAGTACCGATTCCAGCGGAGTGGCAAGTAGCAGCACCAGCGGAATGAAAATCACGAGTACTGGTGGAGAGGGAATCGATGCTGCTAGTGAACAGGAAGGTGATTGCATGAATGCGCTTTTGATTTTTTTTTGTGTTGTCTTTTGTTGTGTCTGTGACACTGAGAGCTTGCGACAGGAATGGTCAAAGCCCACTTCCATTATTACAATCGTTTCTATCCCTTATCTTTGACACGTACAGGCGGCGCCCCATAGACCTCTTCGAGAAAAAAAAAAGTAAGTTTACATCAGCGAGTTTATATTTCATCAGTAGAAATTGTTGACCAACATTCGCCCATCTTTCTCAGACGTGGAATGGAGC
>JASANU010000785.1:0-52289 GCA_030849675.1 Trypanosoma platydactyli | reverse complement strand
CGGCCCAGCACGTGGTCCTTGAGGTCAACAACAATAATCTCTGGGCGGTGGCGCTTGATGCCCTTGCGGTTGCAACGGTCAGCTGCCTTGCGGGTAGGAAGAACCATTCTGCAGACTCACTCTCCCTTGTGCAGCAACGCAGAAAATGAGAGAAGAAAATCAAAATGGAGCAGACAATGGGGAGGGGGGAAACCCATGAAAGGTACACACACACACAGTAAACGACAAGCAAAGTGTGCATATATTCGGAGTGGTACACATTGCAAGATAGCCAGGATATTCACTAACACAAACAAGAACTGCAGCATCAAACGTGGTACGAACCACTTCCCACACACACATACACTCCGAAGAGTTGTGTGCTACTTCTCTTCTTCCACGAATAAAAGAAAGAGGTAAAAATAGTTTGGAAAGCAGTGGTGGTGCTTGAGGGAAGTAGTAGCAGGAATGCTACGTACAACATGGCCCCGATTCGGACATATATGTATATATATGTGTATATATGTATATATATGTGTATATATGTATATATATATACATATATATATATATATATATATATATTATTGTGTTCCTCTTTTTCTGTTCCAAATAAAGCAACACATGCATACACACATGGAAATAGAAGCAGGCAGAGAATGGGAGACAAGCGCATGTGCGTGATCATACACAAGAAAAAAACGCACGTTCCAACCTCAAGAGAGAAGCGAGGACCGATGCGGCAGACTGAAACTCATTTTACATGGTGGAGGAAGGAGAAAACGATGGTGGCTCATGAAGGGAGAGATGAGAGGAGGGTACGTCCAGAAGCGGTGTAAGCTGCAGTGCACATAAATAGGCCAGTATCCCCCTAGCACCAAACAAAGGAACCGAAGCTAGGAAACTCGTATGTAAAAGCGAAGATTTACGCATATATATATTGAGAGAGAAAGAAAGAGAGGGAGGTGAACGATGAAGATGCGTACATGCGTGAGACTTCAGAAGTAACAAATGTGGAGGAGCCAAACACGGGTGCGCTCATTTTCCTTACCACGCCATTGTGCGTCTTGTATGCAGTTCATTCCACTTTGCTGCAACTCTATGGATGCATTCACCACAACTCCCCCCCCAACTATACACACACACGCACATGTCACCCAATTACTCATCGTCTTCATCATTATCCTCCTCATCCTCAGACGGCTCAGGTAGCTTCAGTGTGAGTGCACCCTTCAACTTCATATTAACACCCTCTTCCGTCTCAAACCCACCGCTCTCATGAAGAACACCAAGATACCCGAAACCGTAACCACAGCGTGGTTCTTTCTTCACTTCTATAGTCTCATCACCAACCATCATCAGGGACCCATCCTGAAGATCTATCTGAAGTTCCGATGCGGAGATGCCCCTCATCGCCAGGGCACGGCGCGCACTCACCTGCGCTTCCCTAAGCAGTCTAATCCTTCTTCGTATGCTCGCCCTACCGACAACTACAATACGCTTTTTCACAGTATTCGGTGCCGCCATGCCATTGTCATTATCTAGAGGGGTTGTACCTTCAGACCCACCCACTCTTCGACTCCTATTGGGGAAGAGAGGTCGCTTTCTTAGCTCTATCATTTTTTTAAAGCTTCGCGACTTTGGGGAGATTTGCTCCGCGGCGTTGTTGGCCTTGCTATTGTTCCCAGCGGCAGAACCCCGCTCCCCCGATGACCCTTGATTTGATAAGGGCCACACCTTTCTGACACAATCAAAGCGATGTGAAGAGAAGGAGCCTACAGCGCTTCTGATATCTGCAGTTTCCTCCCATCCTGTGATACCAGACAACGTGTCGGCGAGAGCAGTGGAGGCGGGAACAGACGGAGACGCTGATGATGACATGGGCGTCACAGCGTTGCCTACATCCCCTTTTGTCACTAAGTTTACTGAGCGTACACGTGCCAGGTTGTTGGTATTGCCACGTACTGAAGCATTCGTTTGGTTCACAAGTCGTATGTATGAGACGGCCTCGCTTGATGTGACGGGTGGTTCCTCACCTTCCTGTTTCGGTGCAGATACTATTTCCAAACCGTGGTTTAACAGCGCAGACGACCCAACCGCCCTCCACGCATCCTGTAGAGAGGAAGAGTTGCATGGCTTCCCAGAATCCACCCCTGAAGAGTGTTGCTGGTTCAAAAAGGGTGACTGCAAAAGGCGAGACTTTAATATTTCGTCGTGTCGTGCACAAGACAACGCACCATGGGGCTCCGATGCTTTTTTCGTCATGAATGGCAAGTGTTTGCATGCCGAGTCAGTGGTGTTTACGCCACTCCCAACAAAGGACCCCCCACTACTTGCGCCACCTAGCGGTGCGGGCGGTAGGGCAGTTAGCCATATGGGTGGAGCATATGCAGGGACAGCAAAAAGAGGCATCTGGACAGGCGTGGCATTTATTGCCTCATTCTCGTTGTTGGACATCATCAGTCGAAATATTCTACTGTTTCCTATCAACGATATCGACTGGATGGACTTAATAGCAGGCAGATCAAACAGCTGTGTGACCATGCCTGACAGATGAAAAACTACCTGCACCCAGCGATTACGAGGCACAACTAGTGGCATCCTAGTAACAACCAGACCGTTAATTAAGCAATCCGAAGAGGCCTTGTTAAACTGTGTCCCGATGATAAGCTTCACGCGAAAAGAAGCGTGAACGTTCATGGTCACCTCCAATGCGAAAGTGTCGAAAGAACCGATCCACGTCTGGAGAACTAACAGTATGTACGGTAGTGAAGTGCACGAAAGAGTGCGTCCCTCCGGTGGTATCCGTACACATGCACTAGAAGGGTTTCCCTTCATAATCAGCACAGATGATCGCAGAATACGGTCGTATTTTATTGAACACGTCTCATTTTCAATTTGTACAGTATTAAGACAACCAGGGTTGCAAGGAACTAAGATGTCTTGAATAACCGGAGAGTGCGTCATTAAAGCGGTCACTCCCGAGAGGCCAGGACGAGAAACGGTAGAGGGGGGTGTAGGGAAGGGAGCGACGAAGACCTCCAGGAGTTAGCACTAGCCGTTTTTGATTTCGTGGTTGTTTTGTCTGAATTGTTTGTACAAAAAGCGTACCGAGGAGAAAAGAATACCGGAGTTGTCCGGCACTGACCACTAGAACCCAACAGCAATACAAAAATACGCACTCACAGACACAAAGGAGAAAAGTCACCTTAAGCAGTGTGAGAGTTGTAGTTACACAAAAAGAAAATATACACCTCCAAATACGGTGTACGTGTGTATATCTATACAACCTGTGGTTTTACGTGTACTTGTGTGTGTGTAAGCTAGATGAGAACAAAAGAAAAAAAAAGGAGATGTGTGGAGGAGAGGACAGAAGCGTATGCTTCTCAATCACAGCCCCAGCCACCTAGCCCCTACACCTTGCTTTGGTATTCGCACCCACTCTACGAGATAGGTAGTACGTCACTTCCACACTACTAGATAAACCATGTAGACAGGATAACAAAAAAGGAAGAGTTACAGGCATTTGCTGGATTTTGGTACAAGAGAAGTAAGCAGATAGACATAAATGCATGTCATATTATATACAAATGAGCATAGGTGGGAAAGGGATGGGTATTTTCAAACACTACCTTTCTTTCATCCATCCACGTCTCCGGGGCACGTCTGAGTGTTTGGTATAGCTTCGCGCCTCATCATTATCACCCGCTGTTGATGAAAATTGGGGGGCTCCAGTATCAGGAGGCTGCAGACACCGTTTTCGTCAACGCACAGCACTCCTCCACGGTTTCCAAACTCATTACAGTAGTTCGTTGCTGAGAAAATGGTAAGGAGGTGACGTTTCGTATTGCTGGGAAAGAACTGAAATCCCTCCTCCACCACTTGGTGCGCCCGGCAAACCATGTCCAGGTTGTTATCCTTTAGAAATCTCTCCAAAGCTCGAGCAGAAAATACAGAGGATATTCTACGTGAGCTTGGTGCCCAGTCGATGTGCGAGGGAAGATCAGCCTCTGGGTCAGCCCAAAGTAAGTCGCAAATTACTCCACTATGCGGGACGTTACACGGACGCACGTCAGGCACCTCGTTTACATACCTTAGCTCTGCAGACAGACCACCGTGCATGCAGAATATGGTGCCATTGATAACTGCAGCAACCGGCAAAACGCGGAAGAGGTCAGCGAATATGCGAAACAATTTGACCCCGTAACGTCTCTTGCACTCATCAAAAAAACCGTAAAGGAGCATGATCTGTTCGTCCTCATGATTTCCACGAAGGATAGTTGTTTTTGAGGGATCTATGATTTTCAACGCCAGTAAAGTGACAACAACCTCAATGGAACGGCTTCCACGATCTACATAGTCACCTAGAAAAAGATAGCTACAAGATGTCTCCGGTTCGTCACCCTTCAACACATGTGAATGCGACATAGATGACTCTTCGCTCTCAGTGCGACCACGCTTCTGCTTCTGTCTATGAAGCCCGGCCGTGTGGTAGGCAGAGCCAAAAATTTTTCCTCCTAATGGCGGACGTCGGCTAAAGATATTGACAAGGTCATAATACTGCCCGTGCAAGTCCCCACAGACGTACACAGGTGACTCAATGTGGATAACAACAGGTTCACTGGAAATGATGCAATGTGCCTCACGAATAATGCGCACAATCAGCGCTTCTGGGATACGCTGTTCATGGGGGCTTGAAGACATGTACTTTTCGGGCAGAAGCTCGAGAAGTCGATAGAGCACATCATGCTTTTCGTGCAACGAGAGTGTATCAGTCGGTAGAGTACTCAATGAAGAGCACGAAAGATTAGATGATCCGTTTGTATCTTGCTTTTTCTGACTGTGTCCCATTACGTTCCCCAGTTTTCTCCTCCTTTTTGATAGTGTCACTACCGTCAGTCTTTGTTATGTTTATACAAAGGCCGCACAAAGATGCACACGCCCACGATTCTAGTGAAATATTACTGTCGAACGTCTAAGGAGATAGTCCAAAATACTCATCCAGTACAAAGATAAAAAATAGAAGAATAAAATTAAAAAAAGGGGGACGGTGAGTGTGTGTGCCCATTAGCCACCACCATCCCCTTGAAAAAGGGGGAAAAGCACCCAGTAGCAAAAATTGAGTAGGCTTACTTCGTCTTAACATACTTGATTAAGGCAAGAATAAAAAAAAATCCAAACAATAAAGGAAAACCAAGAGGGGTGTAAAAAAAAGGGGGGTCTTATCTTCAACTTTCATCGTCTCCTCCAGGAACAAAAGCATAAATCAGACGTGGCACCTTCTCATCGACAGAATCCCTAGGTGAATTCTCAGCACGCATCCGTTTCCTCCTTAAATCTACCGTTTTCTCCTGAGGACTTCGCGAGGATTGCGAGTCCCGTGTATCTGTCGGTGATATCCTATCCTCCAAATCGGCTTCAAATTTCAGATCCATTTGCATAAGATCTTGAACATGTCGCTGCGCCCTTGAACGAAGACGAGCCCCGTACGTCACGGGTTGCACCTTACCAGTGAAACGCAAGCCCTCAATTCGTGCTCGCCCTTCTACAGCACAAACCCCATCACCCAATCCGCTCATTTGAACCAGATAAAATCGAACACGCTGGTCCGCTTGCAGAGGCAGCCTCAAAGGAGAGGAACCTCCTCTTTTCTTCAGAAGGTCACAACACGCGATTGCAAAAGGTAGACTACTTGGACGACCTTGACCGTCAAGTAGCTGCATAAACAAGTAACCTAGCACACCATCGCTGCAAAAGTCTTGTTTTAAGTTAAAGGGTTCCTTTTTTGACACCGATGTGAGAAACTCCACGTTCGTGAACTCTAACCCCGAAACGCTGGGATCCGAGGGGACATGAATGTCCAAGCGATGTTGTGACACTCCGCCGACTACAACAGCAGTGATAGACAATGGTATGCTCAACATACATTTATCCTCGAGAAGCGGGGGGTGAAGGGTAAATTTAAATGGGACGCCTTTTTCTAGGACCATAGATATCGCCAGTACTTTTGCAAGGGAAATCTCCCTTATCTTTTTTTCTTCCTCCACCAAAAAAGAAAAAAAAAAACAAAAACCAGGAGCTAATATACACGAATAGACACAGTCACCACTCAACGCTAGTGAAAAAAAAATGTGCATACATACATACAATTTAGAAAATATAAAGAGAAAAAAATAAAGCAAAAAAAAGACTTTCCTTTAAGCTACACCCCTTTACTTGTCCCCTTTGGTGTTCCTATTCTACTCTTCACATCATTTTACCCCTGCCTTACTAAAAGGAAGCACATGAAAATCACGATAGTGGTACACTTTCATCACAAAAGATATTCTTACTATTTCTTACACTTCTTTTTAGCGAAGAAAAGAAAATACATTGTCGGTAAATACGGTAGTTGAAACCACTAAACATCCATTCAGACGAAACCAAAATGCAAACAAAAAGAAACGGAAGTCTTTCCTCTCTTTTACTCCTTACCTTTTCTTCCCTCACAATATACAATCAACAGGGATCACAACACCGGACTTTATTTACGCCAGCTCATAACAGCCTTTGTTGGTTGCAAATACGAGAATGGATCGTCAGATGGCTTGGTATTTGCAATGTGATCCGGTAGCACGTCAGAAAAGCCTTGTCCAAGGGTTAAGTCAATCATTTTTTGTATCAAGTGAGGTGAAAAATGTGAAACCAGGTCCATATCTGAGGGAGGTCTGGAATCGATCAATGGGGTTTCAGCTTCGTTAATAAGAAAATTACTAACGTTCATTAGGGGACCGAGACCCTCAAGAGAGTGAACATCATCATGGTGTGATACAGAACCTTCAGCAGCAATGAATGGAGATAATTTCAAACTCCCTTCTGATTTGCTTCCATTAGGTGCGTTGTAATCCTGTCCCTGCGACTGTGAGTGGAAAAGTCCATGCTTGAAATAGCAACAGCTGGAAGTAGCGTGGGTATTCCGGGGAAGTGGTGGAGGTGTATCGTATATATCTCCAACGAAGTTCTCTTGTTGAACGACATTCTCATGATTACCATCTGGTTTGCAATTCTGGAGACGCCTACGAAGAATTTCGTTTTCTTTTCGCAAAAATATAAGCTCAGCTTGAAAAGGAACCACACTGCACCCATCTTCGTTTGTTCTTTCATAATTTCTAACAACTTGTTTATCGGACTCCAGACCATCCATATCGGGCCAAACGGCAACACAGTTCTTTCCCATGTAAGGCCTGTGAAGAGGGATTGTTGTTCCATAACTGAAAGGCTCTTTGTCTTCTAATAGGTTAATTTTTTTCCAGTTCCTTGTTTGTACGTAATAAATATAGAAACAAGTGTCTTGAACGGGCTCACCAGGGGCAGATATCAGACCACCAATGACAAGCACCGTGCTGTTATCATAGGAGAGTACGGAGTGTCCAATTCTGCTTGCGGGAACCTCACCTGTAGAATGCACAATACACCAACTTCCCTCCTGCAAATCAAACTCCCGTATCACCGAAATGCGCTCCTGTGTTGAAAATTGAATGCCTCCAAAAACAAGCATGTGTAACGGTTTTTCTGTATTATCACTTTCCCCGCTCACAACTACAGCCCTGTGCATCGCAGATGCAATAGGACAAGGACAGCCCGCCCATTGCCATGCCTGTCTGCGAACGTTCCACAAAACAATGTCCCCGACCTCTGTATGCTTTGAGACGTCCACACCACCAAAGAGAAGAATGTTTTCTCTAAAAGATATAGCCGAGTGTCCCCATAGCATTGGCCTGCTTGAAGTCTCTAATGTTATTCGACGCCAAATCATTGTTTCCAAATTAAGTGCAAACGTGTCAAAGAGAGAGTTCCCCATTCCAAATAGTATATCATCCGATGTAAAATCCTTCATTGATCCCTTGCCATCAAGAGCGAGAGGGTAACCTCCATGAATGAATATACTTTCCCCATGAATAGTAGATGCGTGATGAAAACGACTGCAAGGTTGATCACCTTTTGCATCAGTGCGGTACCAGCACCAGAGATCTACATCTAAAATGTCTATCAAACACATCGAGCGATCCTGCTCTTGGGACTTTTCCACCATTCCACCGAACACAACCATGAATCTTCCCCTGTGGGCACAAGCTGTGTGGTAAGCACGCCCCAAAGGTGTTGGTTTTGCAGGCATTACACGAATCAATGTAGAATTGCATTCGCCATGCAAAAGACGCGAAACACCATGTACGACGCGCAGAGTGTTTGAGTACAACTCGCTAGGTCGTGATTTGATTTCATTTTTCCCACCAAAAAGAATTAGCAGTGAATTTATGATGCACGCCGTGTGCCCCTCCATTGCCAAAAAAAAAAAACTTTAGCCCACAGACGGAGTGCCCAAGAGCAGACCCAACTCCAGAGCAAAGAGACATGTATTCGGCATTTGCATATTTATGTGTATGTGTGTGTGTGTGGAAAAAAGGAAAAAAAGGAAGAAAAAAAAATTCCAAACAAACAAAAAAAAAGAGATGCGGGGGCCAAAACCCAAAAAAGAACAGGCGGGGGGTGCGCGCCCACATGCCCCCGCCTTCGGCCCCCACCGCGGGCGTGGCCAAGAAACAGAAAAAACCCTGCGCCGCACCAAACCACCGCCTATCCCCCCATCCCAAGGTTCCCATTTCCTGACGGGGACCGCCTTAGCTTTATTTTCTTTTATTTTTTTTTTTAGGTGGGGCGCCGCATTCCGCCGCGGGGACGGAAATGGTCGTTTTCTGTTTCTTTTCCGGGGACCCAAACATCTCAGGAACGGATGGCCTTTCGATACGTCGCGTGTGTGCTTTTGGGGGCTCATATTGTTTTCCATCTTAATTTTTTTAGAGCTTGCGACAAAAATGATATCACCTGACGACTTTATGGACCGATATAATTATACCCTTTTTCCTTGTTTAGTTTTCTTTTACGGAAAGACTCCTTGGTAAGTGCAAGCTTTTTTTTCTGAAACTCGCCCTACCCTAACCCCAAACTGCCTCGCGCGGGGGGCGGTCTAAAGGCGCTTGCAGCACTGCCGTTTCGTGAGCAATCGTAAGATAGAGAAAACGAGTCATGATGACTTTAGGTGCATGGCGCCAAACTCTTATCAACGGACTTGTGATTCAAAAATAAATTGTTGTTTCTATCATCTCTAATCTCTTTCTTGGGGGGAAGGAAGGTAGATACTATTCGGTCTTGGAAAAGAAATACCGCACCAAAAGTAATCAATGCCTCGTCAAAGTTTGGTGTTTGAAGTTAACTTGGTTGTGTGCGGAAGCGTCATTAACACATGTTGATGCCGTTGATTTGTTCGTGTTTGCTGAACTTTCTTTGATGCTCGCCGGAAGAGGGAAATCCTTTTGCTGAGGTGGGAAGCTGTATAAATGTACATCTAGGATTTGAACCAAACAAGAGGGAGCTTAGGTGGTGCTAGTGTTTTCTTTGTTGTCTCATTTTTTTTTCTTTACATTGCTCGCACGGATGAGAGAAAAATTGTGGCCTTCCCTTGTGCTGTTGGGGGGTATTTTCCCCCTTATCTCTTTCACCTTCCTTAAAAAGGGAGATGGAAGAGCCAAAAATATAATGTTTCTTTTTACCGTTTTTCTCTTTCCTGGCTACCTTTTAAACCCTTGAAACATGTATAGGGGTGATAAGGCAAACTCATCACAATGGATATAAGGCCAATCTCACTAACTTCCTTGAAAAAGGAGGGAAAAATAGAAAAAAGTGGAGATGAGCTACTCAGCTCCTTCATCACATCTATTTGTTTTCTTTATTTTTTTGTTTGCGTTCTTCCCTTGTTTTCCGTGTGTGGGTGAGAGAAAAGGTTTTTTTCTGTGTATGTGCAAAAGTTTGCATCTTTGGCTTTTTGTGGTTGCTGCAATATTGCTGTGAAATATTTCCATGGATGTATGCATTTGCTTTCATGCTTCTTTTTCCATTTCTTTTTTGTGGTTGCTTGAGCCTTTTTGCTCCTTTATATCACTCTGGGGCAAGGGGAGGTGGGAGGAAAAGTGTTTGGTCTGCGGACAAAACACTAAAAGTTAGTAGAGGTTTGGAAGTGTTTTGTGCATCGATAAAAATTCTTTTGCTAACATAGTGTAAACCACAGTAACGAGAAACAACATTTTTTCTTCCCTGGAGGAAATACAAAACAAAGAAAAAGTGTGCATCTGTGTATATTTGTGTGTGTGTAGGCGAGAAGCAAACAGAGAATAATATTTTTTTTCTCAGTGGATAGAAGTTAACAAAAACAAAGGTAAGGAAAAAAAAAAAACAGCAACAGAAACAACTAACTGAAGAAATTTTACTGTGTAGGGAAATGGCGAAGAACCGGAGACATGATATTGTGAAATCCTCGAAGTATAAGACTTTGATGTGCGCTTTTTTCGTCAGTCCTGATGGATGTCCTTTTGGTGACCAATGTGCTTTCGCTCATGGAGCTGGCGAGCTGCGCAATGAGGTTGAGAATGCAAAAGTCAAGGAGAACCTGAGGAAACTAGATGTTGGCACGGTAGCGAACCTGAATAATGACAACGCTCTCTCAAAAAAAACTGGATTGCCTGCAAATACTGCAAAGGGCGGCTCTGAGTCTTCTGTTGATCATGTGTTACTCTCGAAAATTTATAATATCGATGCCGGTAAGTTTTGTAAAAACGTGATGGCCTCTGCAAAGCATGATGGGGCAAAGGTACTTTTAGGGGAACTGAGCAGAGTGAAGCAGATTGAACCTACTACTGAGAAAGGAATAGGGAAGGGTGTTAAACCACCACCTAAAATTACGAAAGGAAGGCATCAAAAGAAGGCGCTCTCCGTAATAAAAGAAACTGGTAACAGGTCAGAGTCCAAGGAACAGAAAAACAACAGGGTTAACAATAACGTTGATCATCAACCGCAGGGGGCAGAGCAGAATTATCCCCCTCTTGGCAGTGGTTTTGTGGAAAAAGTTGGTGAGGGTAACTCTCTACCGCAATTTTCTCGCCCATCGGTCAGCCCAGCGCCTATGCAGTGTGTAGGTTCTGCGCCGCAATTCACCCCCTCTCACGGGCCACCTCCAGGTGCTTCACACGTTGTATGTTTTTCTGAGAACAGAATGCAGGGAACGGGTGATCGTCTACTGACCCCATTTGTCTCCCTTTCAGTAACCAAAACGGAAGGGATGCGCTCTCCTGGTATGTCGATCGGCGGATTTATCCCACTTCAACAGACAAATAACAGTGGTGGCTGGAACAACCATGGTCAATATTATCAACATCACCACCATTATCACCACCAGCACTACCACCACCGCCACCACTATCACCACCACCACCAAAATCACCATTTCTCAGAACAATCTTTAGGAATAATCTCAAACTCTTCGCCACTCTTAGCATTAATGCAGATTCAGTCTGCGACTACCGTAACACACGACGATTCTCTCTGGGTTAGCGTCCCAGGATGTGGGTTGCCTTCTGCGTTGCCAGCGGAAGGAAATATTCAAGATGACGACAAAGGCGGCAGCTGTGATCGGCATGACCACGACAATTCTCAATCACACCCTTGCTGTGTCCCATCAGCTTGCATTGAGGAAGATTCTACTGCATTGGTCAATGCCGCTGAATGGCACCAATTTATAGAAAAATGGCTAGAGAGCCAGGTGGAAACAGGTGCTGGGGAAAGTGCTTCAGGTGGTAATAATGATGCTTATAGCGATTCTGGGGAAGCACGTTTCTCACCAGCGAACTGTGTGTCAGATAGGCTGGAAGTCGGTGGTCAGGAGACGGCGCCAGCATATGCGGTTTCAGTGAAAAGTCCTCGGGAGGAACCCGCTACTGCCATCATGGACATGGTGAGAAACTGCTCCACATGGTCATCGAAGGAGGACTGTTTAGAGGAATTAGTTTTGTCACCTGGTTCTAACCTGAAAATTCAAGGAGGTTCCATTTCTAAGGTGCAAATGGCCAATGAAAAGTTACTGGATGTCAATGGTGGTGAAGGTGGTGAATCAAGCAGCAGCAGCAGTAGAAGCAGTAACAGTGGCGACGAAGGTAATAAATTTGGGAAATATCGGCTACAAAACCCCTTTGCAGGTTGCCAGGATTGCATGTCCCACCCCTTCCGAAGACATTACCCGGTTGTCGTCAATACATTCCAGTCATCGTGTGCAGCCGCAGCGCGCCGTATTTTTTTGAACTGTGCGGAGTTTCACGTTGTAAGGAGTGTTGAAGATGGAAAGGATCGGGTGTCTCCTTGCGCATCAGCTAAAGGTTTCCAAGAGACTGGATCCCATTTGGAATATTGCATCTAGATTGTAGGGTTTTCTTTTCCCCTAACTCCTAAAAACTCTTTTTTTTTTTGGTTCTATTCGCAATTGTGTTGTTTTCGCTTTCTTTGCTTACCAGATCTACCCCCCTTTTTTTTGCTTTCTGGGAAAACGTTTTGTTCACTATGAACTACCCCCTGCAACTTGAGTTGCTGAAACAACAAAAAAAAAAAACGACCGTATAAACTAGGAAAGAAAACGATGCGTGGAATTAAATATCTGTATTATCTTTGAGGATGATGGATGCCGCGCATATTTGCGGTATTTATTGCAGAACTATGGGTGTGGGAGCAAGGAAGAAGAACGATTTGGAGGTAAAACTGGCTTCTGTATTCGGAGGAAAATAGAACAGGGACCTGAAATTGAGACTAGGAGTAGTTTGATAGCAATCGGGGGTGAGCAACAGCAAAAAGGAAAACGGAGTGTTTATTGTCCTCACATGCAAGGATGGAGGAATGGTGAGGGTTTTTGGTGGTTTTTTTTTTTTTGATTCATTTTGCCATCTTTAATTTCTTTTAGAGTGTGCGAAATGAATGGCCGGCTTTTTTTTTTTTGCAACGATGACCAATGATGCGAGACTTTGTGTATACGATTGAAGTCTTCGTTATTATTGTAAAGCTATTGGGAGGCGGTTTTTTTTTTTTAAAAGAAACCTTAGTTTCATCTGCCTTGCGTTAAAGGCGGACTGCAGACGCTTCCTAGACACATGCACATCTCTTCCCCTTCTCATTAAGATTTCTTTGATTCTCTACCGAGGCAAAAACAAAAAAAAAGCAGGGATCTTGCGAAGAATGGAATGTCGACGATAATTCTCTTTCATATTGCAGCTGTTTCTTCATCTGGGCTTATGATATTTCCCTTCTCTTTTCATGGCTTTTTTTCTTTACCTGCCTTTACCTTTTGTGGATAAGTGTAGGTACAAACCTTTTCTGCCATCAGCTCTGCGTGAACATTTGGTGACACACTGGGAAAGTTTTATTGTTGTATTTGGATCTTCCTTTGCAGCTATCTCTTTCTCTATTTGCCACATTTCCCTCTTTCTATGCTTCTGGATGAGCTCTTTATGCCTTCTCTCGTTCATGAATTGTTCAAAACAGCTAAAATGGAAAGCAGAAAGTTTCTTCACATCACATATCTTGTTTTGTGCGCGCGTTTCTTCTTCCCTCTTGTGAACTGGACGTAGGTGATGCTGATAGTTCTGGAAGCGATCTTTTTTTGTGGGACTACACTAGGTCTGGCTAGTTGAGAATGCTAAAGCGAATGCTGCTTTGTTATGAATTCACTTGCTGCCCTCAACGCGTTTGTTAGGCTCAGGGTGGGGGCCAAGTGCGTGTCATTTTTTTTGTTCTTTTGGTGATGACCAGGCTCTGGGGTATATGTGCTGTGTGTAAGCGCACTATATATGTATCCCATTCAACTGAGCTCCGCTTCTTGTGTTTTTTTTTTTTATTGATTCCCACCCGCTTTCCTCTCTCTCTCTGCGCTGTTCTTTGGCAATGGGAAAAAAGGAGATCACTCTTACATACATCTTAAAAAGAGAAAGCCTTTTTCCTGTTTTCAGAGTGGGGCAGCCTGAAACGCCTGCCACAATTTTTATTTTTTTGACCTCCGAGGGCAAGGAAAATGCACTCTGAATATTGTCGATTGCAATTCCTATTTTCCTTGAAGGAACAACCCGGTGTGGTACTCTGACCACTGCCATCCACCCGGAATTGCTTTTCTCTGGGGTGCGCAGGTCAAAAAAAGTTTCTTTAATGTTTTTTTTCGTTTTTCTCTTCTTCTTTCTTTTGGTGTTTTTTTTTTTTGCTGAATGAATGGCAGTATTTTGCTTTTCATTTTTTTTACTAATTTCTTTCTGGTCTTTGGCGAGATACCACTGCCTTGGTTTGTGTATGCCTGTTTTTTTTTTTCTCTTTCATTGTCCCCGCTTCTTGAAATCGTCTCATTACCACTATACACACGCACACGCTGATCATAGAAGTTTGTGAAGAAGGGAAAGCAACAGTAACAACAGTTTCCACTGGCAAACAAAGTAGCGGACGATTGTACACGACAGATAGAAAGCAAAACCAGACAGAAGGAGAAATAGGGCTGCGAAAGTCTCAAGGGCAACCCCCCACCCAACCCCCCCAAAAAAGAACAACAAATATACGAGAGGAAGCATGCCAAAGGCTAACAGGCACGTGGAGGTAAAACCGTCTAAATTCAAAACTGCACTCTGCGAGCATTACCTCAAAAAAAAAGATTGCCCTTTTGGCACACACTGTGCCTTCGCACACGGTGAACATGAGCTGCAGAATGAAGAGCGCAACGTAAGTATCCTCCGTGCCACTGGTATACAGCGGCTGGACACGAATCTTATCTATACCAACATACCCTGTAACGCTGCTCTCGCTGAGAACTCAATTACTCCCTTCTTACCTAGGAGCTCTACCCGCCGAAGGCCTGTCATTATCTCACTTACGTACTGGAATGAAACACAACTCTCTGGAATTGGGCAGGGCAGCAATTCTGAAGGGATGAGGGATGAAGAGGATGGATGCCTCCCCTACGATGAAAGAGTTGCCAACCCGATGGCTACCTATCCGTCGCGCTGCAGCAGCAAATTCTCTGCAAGTTGCTCTACTGAGGCCCCACTGATGTACCGTCACAACCCCTATGGTCTCTCCGCAAAATGGGAGTGAAAGGCCAAGGAAAACAAGGAATGGAAAGCGGGTGAAGGGTGATGGTAGTAATGCGGTAATAATGCATTTGTTTGTTCTAGTGTGCGTGTACATTCTTGAGGTTTGTAATGTGTATGCCCCCTCTCTTCTTTTTATCCTGTTTCTACTCGGTCTGCACATTGTTGCATTTTTTGAACCGCCCCGCACTTGCAGGGGTGGGGGTATTGTTTCCAATCTGCCAGGGTAGATGTCCATTTGAAACTTTTGTAACAACATCGCTTGGCGCTGAGGTCACGTGGAGAAGACGACTTTGCACCCCGCAATGGGAGGTGGTGACCGGAGACAGTGCAGGAAGCTGAAAAGCAATGAAGAGTGTGTGTGCTGGCGTGTGTGCGTTTGACAGGGGAAAACGGTGCAAAGAGCAGTGAAAAACAACAACTTCTGTAATCATGTGGATTCTCTTCGCATGATTGTTCTTCATCTTACTACAACCGTCGGGCGTTATTATTCAGATACCATTTTTTTTTTTTCGTGTCACATTCCAGCAGTGGAACCATTGCTGGAATCACCAATAATGCTGGTGATAGGGGTTGGCTGCTTGATACAGCAGAGAGGGGGAGGGCGCTACAACCGCTATCCTCCACTTCCTCTCTAAATATCAATTGGGCAAACTGACGTGCAGCCTAACGCCCAAAAGGAGGACTCGGGGAAACGGAGATGGAGGGGGTAAATTAAATACAGAATTTGAAGGAAGGTGTTTATAAACAGCAAAAAAAAAGAAAAATATGGTAATGTCGGCCTAAACTATTGCGTTCTTTTTTTTCTAAACTACAGCCGCAATGATTACAACACATTTTTTCTTTTCCTGCCTCTCTCCAAGAATGAGGACGACATTTTGTAGGTTGACTGTGGGCTCTACAACTAGGGCAGAAGAGTTGAGGTGTGGTGTAGGAGAATAAGGGTCACAATGGAAATGATGGAAGAGGAGAAAGAGAGAGAGGAATGCAGAAGCAAGGAGTAGAGAGATGCTGCATGCAGATGTGCTTCGGCTGGGTGTCCACGGAGCCACGATCACTGCGTGCATTCTTCGCTGTCTCACCTCCTCTTTTTCACTTCCATTTATTTGGCTTTTTCATCATGCATCGGCCCTCAATTATACACTTTCGTTAAAAAAAATTCCATTTTTTTTTGCTCTTGAAGACGGTATACCTCATTGTCTTCTTCCCTTTTCCCTTTCTGCTCAATGCAACAAGCAATCGTATTCTAAAGAGAAAAAATAAAGGAGAGCGAGGAGAGTGGAAATATCGTACATCACGATATTGTAACCAAATGAAGGAAGGTGAAACGAGAAAGGAAAGTGCATGCGGGCGATGCAAGAGAAAGAAAACCAAAAAAAAAAAAGTAGTGGAGAATGAAGGGAAAAGACTGTGCAGCAGCGTTTTGCGGCCCCATATCAACATTCTGGCCTCTATTTTTTATTTTCTCGCTTCTTTTCTACCTCTCCAAACATTTACTGAATGAAAAGGCAGGATGGCTTTCATTCAATGAATGATGGAGAGGGGTGGGGCGGGAAAGGGATATGGGGTGAATTGAGTGAGGGGGTGCGAGTGCGGCAGCAGTGAAGGGTGTCCTCAGTCTTGCGTTCCTTCTTTCGTAGTCTTTTTTGACATTGAATGAGATAACCTGGAGGGTTAAAGGAAAGAAAGTACTTATAGGGGAAGGGGAAAATGGTAGTAGAGGTGTATGAGGAATAAAAGAGAAGAGAGGCTAGAAAAAACTTCGTCTTGAAGATGGTGGCAGTGGAGTGAGATGCCGATATCAACGGAGCAATGTAGGTGGAGAAGTGAGACGGGAGTTGAAAGTACCAAAACACAAAGCGTGACGGGGGGCAGAAGCAAAAGGAAACGAGAAAAACAACAAAAATAAAAGGAAAAAGTCATCAGGAGTTTAGTATGGTCAGTCGTTCGCTCCCCTCTCCCTCTTATGTTTTCCCTGTTCTTCTTCATTATCTGGTGCGGCCAGGTTCTTTGTATGTGTTCACAAATGTTCTCTGCAGATCCAGAAAAAAATATTCTCTTCTTTTTTGTTTTCGCTTGTTTTTTTTTTTACGCGAAAAAAATTGTTTCTCGTTTGTTATCTCTTGTTAGGATAAATGAAAGTATGGTTCAGAAGGGATGTGTGTGTCTGTAATACAGAGCCCCCCTCCCTAGGCTTTTCTTCCTCTTTTCTCCCATCTCCTAATGCGATTGAACCTCTCGTCGGAAAACACAACTTCTTCTTGAGACTTTCTTCTGTTTCCTCATTTGGTTTTCTAAAGAGTAAAAGGAACTTATTTGAGGAAGAGGGTTACGTGAGAGTAGTTCCGTGTGTGTGCATTTGCTTCGTTTTTTGCTGTGGTTTCACAAAAGTGGGAGCCAATAAGGGAGGGGGCGACGAGGAATTGTGAGTTCGCAGCTGGCCGCGAATGCATTCCACGCACTCCCGACCACGGAAGCAATCCGCGGAGGGGGCTTGGAGGTCTCGTGGGGACGCCATATCTAGCAGCAATGAAAAGAGAGGCTTGAGGACGAAAACACGCCGTGACGAGAGCATGAACTTCAAGAGGGGTGGGGCCCCAACTGCTGTGAGTGGGGAGGTTATGTTAGATAGCACGCCGGATTTTTTTGGGGGTCTTACAGGGAGATCGGGTGGGTCAAGCGCTGCGCCTGCAAAGTCGCAACAGAAGCAATCTCATCTTAATGTGGTGCCTGGCGAGACAATTTCTTCCGGATGTAGCAGTGGGACCTCTGGAAAGCAAACACAGGATCGGGTGATGTGGATTGAATTGGGTCTCTGCAAGGCGCTTGTGCGCGCAGTGAGCCAGGCCGGCTTTTTATCCCCGACGCCCGTGCAGGCGCAAGCTATTCCGGCTGTTTTCAGCGGTAGTGATGTGTGTGCGCGCGCGGTGACAGGGTCGGGAAAGACGGCAGCTTTTTTACTGCCTCTGCTGCACATTCTTCTTACACGGACGCCAATGAAGCAGTCAAATGCGGGTGGAAAGCGCCGCTTCATTCGTGCCGTTATCCTGGTTCCTACGCGAGAATTGGGTGCTCAGTGCCAGCATATGCTGCAGCAGCTGTTGACTTTCACGACGGGTTTAAGTGTGGCCTTGGCAATTGGGGGTGTTGCACAAAGCGCACAAGAGGCAGCACTCGAGTCTATCCCTGACATTCTTATTGCGACTCCAGGACGACTGGTGGATCTTCTGCACAACTACAAGGGCGCACATGGTTCTCTTGATGTTTCGGGTGTAGAACTAGTCGTGCTCGATGAGTGCGACAAGATGCTCACTGTGACGCTCAAGGACCAGGTGGTCGATATTCTCAAACGTGTCCCTGAAGAGACCCGACAAGTTCTGATGTTCTCCGCGACTATGACAACTGAGGTAGATGAATTTGCAAAGGAACACTTGTTCGAACCAAAGAATGTTGACATCGGTCATGTGGCACTGCAGTCTAAATTGAGACAGCAGTTTGTGCGCATTCACATGGGTGTATGTGGTGGAGATGGCCGTATGGCGTGCGAAGAGGTACAGGAGACTACACCAGAGAGCAAAAAGCGCATACGCTCTAAACGACTTCGTGAGGCTGAGAGAAAGGAAAAGGAGGGAACAGCGCGGTGCCGCGAAGAGGACACCGGCACGGAGCACGTGACAAAAATCAAGTCTCGCTATTTGGCGGCCCTCTGTCTTGGGTATTTCCCCGACAAGACTCTGATCTTCACCCGTTACCGTACAACAACGCACCGACTGCATTTGCTCTTCACCGCATTGGGCCTCTCAAGCGTAGAACTGCAAGGCAACCAGCCGCAGGAGGAGCGCTTTGAGTCTCTGCAGAAGTTTGTGTCGGGTGAAGTGCGCTATCTCTTCTCAACTGACGTGGCATCGCGTGGCCTCGACATCAAGGGAGTATCGACTGTTGTTAACTTTGACTTGCCTCCAACACTCACGGCGTACATCCACCGCGTCGGCCGCACCGCCCGCATTGGAGGTAGCGGAACCGCAGTCTCACTTGTGGATGAGGCGAATGATGCCGACATCATGAGGAAGATACTTGCTGTGAGTGGCGTCATCAACAACCACCAGGCATCTACCGTGAAGCGCCGTGACATACCGGATGCACTTTTGTTGGATGCCACGAAAAAGATTGATGAGGTGTTCCCGCGGGTTCGTGAGCAGCTGGCGGCAGAGGCACTGGAGGCAAAAATTGCACAAGCGGAAAAGCGGTACGGTGGTAAGTCTGTTGAGCGGCTTTTGAGCGACAGTCTAACGGCGAAGCCAAAGAAGACGTGGTGCCTCAGCCGTGAGGAGCGCAAGCGGCGTGACGAGGAGGCACGGCAGCTGTATGAGAAGGAGGCGGAGGTGACAATAAACCATTTCCAGGAGGAGCTGTCTAAGTGGAGCCGTGAGGAGAAGACGTTCCTGCAGCGGCAGCGGCAGTCTCGGCGGAAGCAGCGCGAGGGTAAAATACAAGCAAAGGAGAAGGTAAAAATTCTTGCACGCGAGCAGCGACGCAAGTCGGAACAGAAACTGCAGGCAGGCGTCATTAAAAAACTGAAGAGGAAAAAACTCCGTGACGCACGTAAAGAAAGGCGTGCCGAAAGTCGTATGAAAAACGGCAAACCATCTTTCAAGCATCGCGACGGCGTAAAGAGCATGAAGAAGTCTCGTCACAAGAAACACATGACGAGGCACTGACAACGTTACTCTGCGTTGAGACAGATGTGTGGTGGTGTGGGGGAAGCTGGGTTATCAAGTAAGACGAGTGGTATATGGTGAGGATTTTAAGGGGCAAGAAAGCGAAACAAAAAAAGGAAAGAAAAGTTCTAAGCGATTAACAAGAAGATTCCTGTATAAACGGGTGACCAATGTGATGGATTCCCTTACATTCCCGCGTCTACGCCCCTGGACTGTGTCACTCTCTTCCTCTCTCTTTCTCACTATGTGTGAGAGTGTGTGCGTACGTTTTGTGTGTTTCTTGCATCCCCTGCATTTTACTTCTCACGCATCGAATTCCCCCCTCTTTGGCATCTCTCTTTCTTTCTTGGAATTACCTCCTTGCTCTCCGTGTGTATGTGCGTAGCGCAGTACTCGCCGTCGCTGTGTAGATGTCTGCCGCGGACAGTGCCTTCACGATGCAGAGGGAGCGGGAGTATGTCGTTTCCGTCGCTTGCGGCTGTTTCGCGGGTATCTGCTCCACCTGCGTTACGAACCCGCTTGACACCATTCGTGTGCGTCTCTCGGCAAGTCGAAGCGCCACTGGCAGGTCACATAAGAGTCTCTTGTACACAGTCAAAGACCTTTTTAGCGGCGGCATCACGCACGCCTTTTCACGTGGTCTTGTTGTTAATTTAATGGCATCCCTTCCCTCCAACGGCATTTACTTGCCTTCCTACCGCATCCTGCAGCAGGAGCTCACATTGGCGGGTTTTGACGAGCACGTGCGCCCCGTTCTGTGTGCTGGTGGCGCCGTGTGCATGACCAATGGGTTGCTGGCGCCGCTTTTTCTGGTGCGGACGCGGGTGCAGGTAGATGACAGACTTACCATACGACATGTGTTCCGTGATGTCCTCTACCGCGAGGGAATTGTAGGCTTTTACCGCGGGACGTTGACAAATATTGGTGGTCGATTTGTAGAGGAGGGGCTCTTTTGGACCGTGTACGAGATGCTCAAGCGTATCACGAATGAGGGAACGTTCAAGGATTCAAGCAACTTTTTCATTACATCGGCTGCGTTGCTCTCGCTCGCGATGGTGTCAAAGCTTACGGCCACGGTGGTTGCATACCCATACAATGTTGTCATGACGCATTTACGCACTGTCAACCGCACAACAGGAAACCACGAGCATACACGTCTTCTTCCCACTGTTCGACA
Source organism: Trypanosoma platydactyli (assembly GCA_030849675.1). NCBI lineage: Eukaryota > Euglenozoa > Kinetoplastea > Trypanosomatida > Trypanosomatidae > Trypanosoma > Trypanosoma platydactyli. The sequence goes on along the minus strand of JASANU010000785.1, from coordinate 31,440 downwards.
CATTTACGGGGCGGATGGTTTTCTCGGTTTTTACAAGGGCCTTTCACCACAACTGCTGCGAAGTGTCATCAGCAAGGCAACACAAATGTATGCGTTTGAGGTTGCCATTTACGCATATCATTGCTTTAGCAGACAATCTCAACAACAAACCTTCCCTCCTCCAGTCACATCAGCAACACCCGAGATGCCAAAGAGCTAAGTGAGGACTGATCTTATATACACATGTACACACACACACACACACACACACACCGAGAGATAGAGAGAGGCGACTGGTGCATCTCCACAATGTGTGCGTAACAGGCTATAGAGGGTTTAGCAGAAGAGGATTCTCATCTTCTCTTCCTTTTTTGAAGAACTCTCTTTCTCTTCGGTTACCGCGGCTGCTACCTTAAACCCACAAACCACCCCGTTTATTTCGACCGCTAGCCGCCGGAACTTCCACTGTTGGAGTCTTCTTACTTAAGGCGCGTTTTATTAAGCCATTTAAGCAGGCGCTTGTGACGGGGAAAGGGAGAGGCTAGCGAGGATAATGAGTAAACTAATACCACTCTACATCCTTTCATTAAAAGGTGAATGCAAACGAAACTTATGTGGTGCTAAAACGCGAAAAGATGCTACCATTATTTGAGGAAGAAAAAAAACTGAAGAGGAAGCTGCAAAGGTGATAAGAAGAAAAAAGAGCAAATGACGGGATCAAGGAGGAGTTCACTACTACCATTATCATTCTCCTGAGTCTTCGAGACATGTGCACACACACACACATATATATATATATATATATATGATGGCCAAGGTATGGTGTAACGGTTGAAACTGCCCTGCACAGCAGTAGTAAGACGCCCGGTCATGTGTGTCGTCTTTCTTTTATTTTTGGGGCCCCCTCCTCCCCGAGTGAAACAAGCGCACAAGGAGGTGGAGGAGCGAAAAGGGGTGCTGGAGGGGAAAGAGAAGTTCTCCGCCTTTCTCTTTCCACATATCATACATCAAGAATGTTGCATTTTCTATTTCTTAACCGTCAATCGTTCCATTGTATCAAGTTTCTTCCATGATCACTGAGCCTCTATACTTCACAACTTTCCTCACCTAACACATGCGTTGCCGTGTTTCCTTTACTTTCTAAATTATTATTATTACCCATTCCACTGCCGTAGATGAGCCGCAAAGCGAAGGCGCAGCTGGCCTCGGCAGTAGAGACTGAAGAGACGAAGATAGAAAAGTTTGGACAGCAGCTATTTGATTTGCACAGGAAAACTGTTTCTCCCTCAATTTTTGAACTGCAACTGCGATATTATGGCGATTACCTGCACCATTTTGGTTTCTCCATTGAAAAGGAAACAAAAAATTTGCGAGAGTCTTTCCCGCTGCTGGCGCCGCATGATACTACGATTTCACATGATAGCGTCGTTAGCGATGCTGGTTGGGGCATCGATGAGGTCGACCGGAATGAGGCGGACACGTGGGTACAGAAGATTGGCCCGCTCGAAGGAGTAACAAAACTGGAGGAGCTGGCCTCACAAATTGTCAGCCCCTACCAGCGGATAACTTGGAGACATTCTATCACTCAGTGCTCAATGAGAAAGGCACGTGCGCTGTATGTTTGGCTCTGCACGAACGTGAGAGTAGAGATTCCACCGCCCGCCCAAGAAGAGACTACTGTGACTCCTACAATGGCAGCAGTAGCGGTGAAAACGAAGAAAGGCGATAGACAAGGTAGTGCTAAGGTGGTGCGTAGTGCGAAACGAAAAACTGCAAATGATCAACAAGCCGTTTCATCCACCGATAAAATTGCTGACCCGTTAATGGTGGCACTGGAGCGGCGTACAGCCGACCCACCGACGCTAGCGCGGCTATACCAGAGTCTTCTACAACTCTCTGGAGTGGAGAGCGAAGTGGTAGAGGGCCTTGTGCGTGGACGTGCCCCAGAGGAAACTTTTGAATGGGCCTGGAACATAGTACGAATTCCACAGAAGGGAAACACTGTTCTGCAGTACCTGGTAGATGTTGCGCTTTCTTCTTTCACTGGCCCGCTGCGGTATGCCACACGCGTAAAGGATGCTACGATGAATGCGGAGCCGTCAAAGCCTAGTGGTGCAACGGAATCACTCCACAAACAGAAGCACATTTCTCCGGCAGTGGAGGAGAAACCGAAGCGAGGTGTGCTTGACGGCCCTGAGTTGGCATCGTTCGGTGCGTATGAAAAACGTGTGGAAACGTTCTATTTCAATACACACCCGCAGGAGTTTTCTCCCACGCATTTTCCTAAGAAAGGATCTCACACACTTCTGACTATTTTACCGCGGAAGGTTTCCTGGGAATGCGCACCGCGCCTCTCGCACACATTCTTTCGGTTTCCAGTGTCTTTGTTTTCTCATCGTTCTCGCTGCACTTTTACAGTCCGTTCGACACCCTTCTACATTACCCTTATCAATCGGAAGCCGGAGCACACAGAGCTATGTTGTCTCATATTTGAGGGTACTCTTAGGGAGTTGCCAGACGACTGCAGCACAGCCTTGCCACTTGGGCCGCAGTGGGTCTGGCACCAGCGTGAGGAGATAAATCAGCGAGAAACCTTTACCATGATGGTACCGAGTGCCGGATACTACAGCGTCATTATTGGTGCACGCGAGATACGTACCAACCCCTTCACAGCTGTCACATCCGAGGACCCTTTTACGCCTATTGTAGCTTATCAAGTGCTGGTGACGTTTGTGCCGTGTCAGGTACCAGAACTTCCACGCCAGCACTTGAGCCCTTCGGTTTGCAAGCTTCTCGCACCTCTGACTCACGAGTTACCGGAAGGATCGACTCGCTTTGTTGTGATGCCCTCGTGTTCTAACATTGCAGCCGTTGCTGTAGTGTCGAGACGGCAGAGCGACGGGTTTCGGGAACTAATTTCGTTTTTGCTCTTTTCATTGGAGTCTGTAGCTTACACAGGTGATGTAACGCTGAGCAGCGGCTCTGAAGTGGAGGTGTGGGTCCTCTATGCAGCACCAGATCATAACTACGTGAACAAAACGGAGCTTCCATCAGTGACTTCGTCTTTCCAACCCAAACAATTAGATGCTGTATCAGGTGATAACAGAAACCGCGATGCGGCGCAGCAAAATACACGGCGCGGTCTGCTGTTTGTTCCATTTGTGACGCACATTGTTGTGAAGAGGCATGTAGCAGCTTCTAAAGGGATGCTGCACATTCAGCCACTGACACTGATCAAGGATGAGCAGGGGCCCACCCTTCGACGCCTAATTGGCGTGACGCCGGAGTTGTACACTGAGGTGGAGACCATAGCAGGGAAGAAAGTGCTGCCAGTTGGATCGTGCTTTTCCACTAAAAGTTTTTGATGTGAAGGGGTTGACGACCAGATGAGGTGATGTGTGATCGTTGAATTCCCAGTGGTACTCGGTTGTTCTATTTCCGATTTTATGATGTAAAAGAAGAGTGAAACCAACGCGAACGGAAAAAAAAGATGTCGTGTGCGTTTCTGAAATTTTAGTCTTTTGCTTTGTTTTTTTCTTTTTCTGGAGCCATACGCTCGATGAGGAATTTTCCGCGTTTGTTCATTCCTTCCCCATTTTCTCTTTGTTTTTTTTTCTGCTGGAAGTGACAGAAGCAGCAGGGGGTAGGGGAAAGGGTAATTTTGGCACTAGTACTAATAGTAATAGCAGTAGTAGACGATAGTGGTACCAGCACTTGATGCTATCGTGCGCAGTTATTGGTTGTGGTCCTGCAGGGATAGTGGCAACCACAGCTCTGCGGCGCAGCGGTCTGCTTGTGACATGCTTTGAGTTAGAGACGGACCCAGGTGGCATTTGGAATAGTGATACGCGCAGTCCCTTCTCGTCGCGTGGTCTTGTGTCTCCGGTGCACCCAACTTTGCGCTGTGTGCTGCCAAAGGATCTCTTGAGCTTTAGCGACATGCGTTTTGATTATGCGGTACCACAGTTCCCACACCATTCTTCTGTGCGCCGCTATCTACAAAAGTACGCGGAGCAAAAGGGGGTTAGAGGGCTTGTGCGCTTTAACACAAAAGTGCAGTCTGTACGGTACGACAATCAGAGTGCTGTGTGGCGCATCATCACTGTAAACGTGGTCAATGGTGATGTGTTTGAGTGGGCCTTTGACAGGGTTTGCGTGTGCACGGGACAAACACACGAACCGAGGTACCCTACCGGGGCAAGAGAGCTGCTTACGTCGTATGTCAGGAGTGGTGGTGAGGTGCACCACGCCTCTCATGTGAAGGAGTTCCGCCAGTTTAAAGGCAAACGCGTTGTTGTTGTGGGTGATGGCGCTACAGCATGGGACTACTGCTGGGAAATGCAGCACTATGGTGCGGATGTGCACCATAGCAGCTACTACCCCACTAGTGCGCCGGAGCAATGCCAAGCAGACGAACAACTGCGTGCCCATTATGCAGACAAGGCGTCTGCGACTTTTGGGCGTGAGGGTATTGGTGGTGCCACCATCATGCGTGACGCGGCAAGTGCAGTTGTGCAGCTGCTTTCTCGTACACCCGGATGGCGGGATGATGCTGCAAAAGGCAGTCGCATCGTTTCAAACTGGTTGCGGTCGAAAAACGGTGTTCTGTGGGGTAACATTCCGAGCACCGGTCGTCTTATTGACTGCGACGGAAAGGGCATATTGTTCACAGAACGGCGTGGGTCTCTTGCGGATATTGTTGAGGAGGCGAAGGTGCGCTCAATGGTGCGGGATCGGCAGAAAAGCAGTGTGGCGGGGGACGATGTTTCCCACGGGATATTTCTTGATAATGTCGATGCAGTGATCTTTGCTACGGGGTACCGCACGCGCTACCCCTTTCTTCACCATGACCTGAGGGGTGAGGTGGAGGATTCTGTATCGTTGCCGCTGATTCGTCAAGCGGAACACCGGCAACCAGAGCAACCGTGCGATGGTACTGGGGGTAACACTGCAGAGTGTCTGCACCACCGTGGTCTCTACCTTGGCACAATATACGCACGGAATCCCTCTATTGCCTTCGTTGGCATGCAGAAAGAACTGCTGCCGCCCTTCATGCTATTCGAGGCCCAGGCGAAATTTGTTGCGTACGCATTTAACCACCGACTGAAGCTGCCAGTTAACGCAGAGGAACTTCTGGCCCGCCAAAAAGAATTGATGGAGCGGTATCCACTTCTTGTCAACCTTTACAGCCCGCATGGTGTTGGGTTGTACTCGGCGATATACTTCAACGTACTGCAGGAGGAGCTGCAAGTGGGCTCTCGCGACACGTACACGGCGGGGATCATGGAACGGCAGAAGTGGCTTCTTTTGACGAGCCTGCTTCGTCTCGTGCACAAGGTCCGCTCATTGGCCCCTTTGAAGCGCAAACGGCAACATATTCTGTTTAGTAATACGGTATGAAGCACAATCATCGGTATCTATACATATAAATACATACATACATACATACATATACATATATATATGACTACATGCTGCACACGTGTGTTTCTGTGCGCGGGTGTCGTAGAGTTTCAGCGGTTTTTCTACCCTTTTCATTTTCTCGATTTCCCTGTGAACGTGCGGAGGAAAAAATTGAGAGAAGAAAGACCACACCCTTCTTCTTTTTCTCGCTCCAAGAAATCAACAGCAACTCTAAGCGAAGCGGAGGACAAGAAATCTGGGCAGCTCATCACTGTTTTGTGCATAACTCTTATGTGTTCCTTGATTCAACACCGTACCTTTTTTCCTCCACGGCACCTTCCTCTCGTTTCCCCAAAAACTATTTTTCTCAACTCAAAGAAAAGGAAAGACAGAAAGGAAACAGCAAGAACAGAGGAACCATTGCTATGCGCCGTGTGGTCGTATTTCCGCTTCCGGCTCGGTCAAGGAGGGAGCTTGCCGTAGCTGCTCGTTTTTGTAGTGCTGCAGCCACTGCGGCAGCGGCCCCGTCAGCACCTCCACCCCCCAAACAGGCGCTGGGACAATCACTCATTCGCAACATGAAGCCCCGGGAGCTGATGCGGGAACTGGATAACTATATCATTGGGCAATCCGATGCGAAGAAGGCCGTGGCTGTAGCGTTGCGCAACCGCTGGCGGCGGCATCAAGTAGAAGCGGATATGCGCGAGGAAATTGCACCCAAGAACATCTTGATGATAGGGCCAACAGGCGTGGGAAAAACAGAGATCGCACGGCGCCTGGCGAAGTTGGTTGATGCACCTTTCGTAAAGGTTGAGGCGACGAAGTTCACGGAGGTGGGGTTTCACGGAAGGGACGTGGAGAGCATCATTGAAGATCTGTACAAGGCGTCGCTATCGCAGACGAAGCAGAACATCATGCGACAGCACGAGGAGGTCGCCCGGCAAAGGGCTGAGGATCGCATCCTCAAGGCGCTTGCTGGCGTCTCGGACGGTTTCCGAGAGCACCTTCGCAGCGGTGCTCTTGATGATATTGAGGTGATGGTGGAGCTGCAGGACAAGAAGGAGAAGCCAAAGTCATCGGCGACCGGTGAAGGTGTGTTCATCTCGTTTGACATCCCTGCCTCGATGGGGGGGCAACGGCCACAGACGGTAAAAAAGGTACTCAAGATCAAGGACGCCTTCCCTGCGGTACTGCAGGAGGAGCTCGATAAGATGGTGGAGACAGAGGACGTCTCTGTTGAGGCACTCCGTGCTTGCGAGGAGGACGGCATTGTGGTGATTGATGAAATCGACAAGATTGTGACAGCTGCTGGCGGCTACAAGGGTCATCAGGCTTCCGCAGAAGGCGTGCAACAGGATCTGCTCCCACTTGTGGAAGGCACCACTGTATCGACGAAGTTTAACGTACAGATCAAGACTGACAAGATCCTCTTTATTTGCAGTGGCGCTTTTCATAGTGTGAAGCCGTCGGACATGTTGGCAGAGCTCCAGGGACGTCTTCCCATTCGTGTTGAGCTGAAGCCACTGACTACAGAGGACTTTCATCGCATCATTACCGAACCAAAGTACAATCTTATCAAGCAGCACATTGTGATGATGCAGACAGAGGGTGTCAATCTCGTCTTCACGGAAGACGCACTCTGGGAGATCGCGTCCATCGCCGCGCATATCAACTCCACCGTGCAGAACATCGGTGCGCGCCGCCTCATCACGATCACTGAGAAGGTCGTGGAGGAGATCAGCTTTGACGGGCCTGACAGGAAGGGTGAGACTTTCGTCATTGACGCTGCGTATGTGAAGAGGTCTGTAGAGGGCATGATGAAGAAGGTTGACATCAAGAAGTTTTTGCTGTAGATGACGTACCGACAGAAACGCGAACCCACTAGAGGCAAACTACACCTTCCTTCTATCATCAAGAGGAGGAGAAAGATAAGGGAAAGAAGAAATGAGCCCCCCTTTCTTCACCTCTCTTCAAACGAAGAGCAAAAAGAAAAATAAGAGAATGAGCGGTCAAACCCAAAGGAAGAAGAAATGAGGAAAGCGAGAAGGAAAGGGTGGAGAACAGGAAGGAGAGTATAGGGAGGTGGAGATGACTAGAGCGAGAGAAACAAGGAACGCATCAGCACAACTCATACAGGGCTGTAAGAAGGGTGAAAGGGTGGTGGTGGTGAGAAGAATATCGTCGCTACATGTACCGCAGCAGATGAAGACTGCTCAATGGAAGTCGGTTTGCATCTATCAGCACCATTATCAGACACCTGTAACGTTCCGTACACGCATGACAATGTGCGCACACTGCGTGGAAAGGGCATGCGCGATATATGCATGTATAACTTTATAGGTGTTGGTGCAAAACGACTTGGTATTTGATGTGACCTTTGGGAAGAGAACAACGTCTGATATGGAGTGCATTTTCAGATAAAGATGCTGTGAACAGAAGGGGATTTTGAGAAGATTAGAACACGCCAATGGATGAGAATGCAGAGGAGTGCGGGGAGGGTGCGAGGAAGGTGAGGGAGTCAGGCCGAAGAGCAGGAGAAAATAGAACTAAACTTGAAGAGAAACGAATATCCCTCCCCCCTCAATGCCCATCATTTTCTTTTTTTACGTCCGGGTCAATGTACGCATTGACTTGTATATATATATATATATATATATATATATATATATATATGGCGCATATGTGTTTATGTAGGTTTGCACGCTTCCTTTGTTCCTCTTTACCCCCTTTGTTTGTTCTCCACCATCTGCACTAAGGCTGCCGGGCTGCCCCACTGCTTTGGTGCAGACGCCATTTTTTTCTCTTTTTTCCCTTCCACCTTTATATCAATTCATCTCTCTTTGCATTAGTTTCCTGTTTCCGTGTGTTTTCCTTTCTTCTTTCCGCGCCCTTCTTCCAATCTGTGCATGCATGCGCATGGTGTGAAAACATTCACCTTTTCAGCGTCAGGATTCCGTCAGAGTTGATTGTTGTTTTTTCCCCCCTGAGCTAATGTTTGTCCCAGCGTTGCTCTCGCACGAGCTGCTTCCTTCTCGCATTATTATTATTATTATTATTATTATTTTTGACGTTCACTTCTCCTTTTCTGTAACTCCCGAAAATAATGCATTGGCCTGTAGGAAATGATCTACTGAGATGTGACATGCACTTGTTTTTTCTTGCTTATTGTGTAGGAGTCGTTGAGGCCAAGGTCTTTTTCTTTCGTTGTTTGCTGCCGCGTGTTTGCGGCTCTTTCAACAATTCTTCAGGAAAACACAACTGAATGGCTTTAAAATGCGATAATCTGTACGGAATTGGGGCTGTCACGCGTACAAACCACTATGTTTGCTTGTGAGCGTGAAGTGTCTGAGATGGTGATTTATTCTGTGTGGGATGTTGCACATTCAGGCGCCGTCAGCACGGAGCTCCAGCACTGTGTGACTTCCCTCCCATGCCGGGACTACTGATGGTGGGTTCGGAAGACCAGGGTGAGCTTCTGTGGCTACCGCTCGAGCAATGCACCAGATGAGTGCTCAGGATGGCGGGGTCTTCTAAGCATGTGAGCAAAAAAGATCTGAAGGAGCCTCGTAGCAGACAACGCGTCGCCTATAGGATTTCTGCTGTCATTTTTTGGGGAACTCGGGACTCGCACTGTGCCATGAATCTGTAGATGCAGTGTCTTTTGCAACTGAATTTCAGATATCCCCTACATCTGCCGAAACAAATTCCAAGGGCTGATCACCTTAACAGTTTACTACGAAGCCGAAAAAAAAAAAGAAAAACCAAACTCATGATTTCAGAGTGAGGATTGCTGCTCAACCATGAGGTGCAAGAGAGACCAAAGTGCGCATTCTTTTTGTTTTTCTGTGTGTCTGTGCATAACATTTCAGCTGCCTTTTGACTGCGTGCGCTCGCGATGCAGTCCTGCGGGGATTGACATTTATGTGCTTTTGATTGTTGTTTGGACGACGCACTTGATGGTGTGGAAGGAAGAGGCAGGGTTTATAGTGTCATGGGGGAGACCACGCGGAGGCTGCCCTTTTGTGGGTTGGCGGGGGATGAACGAGGAGGAAAGGGAGGGACGAGTCGCAGTGCTGAAAGACTCCATCTCTCCCCTCAAAGAAAAAGAACTTGGGTCGATACGTTTCAGTGAGTCATTTCGTTCGGCAGGTATTCTATTTGCAAGTGTCATGTGTGAATCGGACACGTTGGATACTTTTTTTTTTACTTTTTGGTATTTCGTCTCTTCAAATAGCTGTTTTACCGTTTTTGTGACGTCAGGGTGAAGTGCTGCAACTTTTTTCTAGTGCTTCTTATTCGTTTCTCTCATGTTGCTCCCTGGCGGTTGGTTCATTGCATGTCCTCTCGCTGCAGATTCAGGTAGGGCTTAGTTGAGTGTCGGCGCAGGAACATGCAACGCACGGGTCCCTTGCAGTATAAGCTGCCAAAAAACATGGGTGTGGCCCCGCGCTTTGACACATGGAATGCGCAATATGAGCCATGGCAGCACATGAAGCGCATGGCACGACTTGCAGGTACCGGTTTTTACATTCCTCCGGAGTGGTACAATCACTTCCGCATGTTTCCACCCATAAACCATAACTTTCAGCAAGAAAGAACACTTAACCCGCAGAACTCCAGCGAACCAACGCAAGACGATGCGAGCACACTTACTCAAGAGCGAGTGGCGCTGCGTGATGAGTTGGCACGCAAGAGTCGACTTCTGGCGTCAGAGGGAATGCGGTATTACAACATCTTTTGGGTGCGCAAGCCGCTTGACAAGATGGAAAAAGAGTACTATGAACTGAAGCGCAGGGGGGTTGTGCACAGTGTGGCTATTAAGAAGGTTTTACAGACGTTTTATGATGATTTGGGTGCAAAGAGGCGCTTGGCGGCGGTGCAGGCGGAAGAGGGAAAGTTGTCGGGACGTTTTATCACGATGCGTGAGGCAACCGTAGTGATGGGCGTACTTGCGCACCTTCACCGTGAGCAACTCACCCCACACCAGGTTGCACTACTTGCAAAGGAGAAACAGCAGGCTACCGATAAAGCAGACGGGCTTACTGCGACGGTGTCCCGCGGAAGCAGTTCCACGGTAACAGCAACATCGGAAACTGCAAACGCTGACGAGGCTCTTTCGGCCGACTCACTTGCAAATATGCTCTCTGAGGGTGACGTTGATGGAAGTGGAGAAACGAAATATCGTGTGGATGTGCAGCGGACTCCCTGCGATAGCGTGCAACAACTTCGGGAAAAGGCCACCGACAATACTGGCTCGGCAGGATGGTACACTGGTGCGTCGCCTGTGTACAACGGCGGTGCGTAAGAAGGATGGACATGATTCCCCTGCTTTCTACACCATACGATACCAGTAACTCGTTGGCAGTCGTTTTTAAAAGAAAAATTCTGTTTTGCGTCTCGCTGTATTTTTTTTTTGTTACCTACTCTCACCGCTAACAACAATAATAGATATTATTGTTATTATCGATTCCCCATTTCATTTTACTTGATGTCGCCTTCCTCTGTATCGGGTTTTATTCTCCGTCTTTTTTTTTTCGTGCTACAAAACTCACCTCCCCATATGAAAATAGTTTGGCGATGGCCTCAGCGACATTGCATGCCACTATTCCACCACTCGTTTCGGTGGGAAGTGAACCATGTTCTTTCACTGTTTCAACGACATCATCGCATTTGATACCGACACTGGCTCATGTTGTGGACAATGAGTGGAGAATTGACACCTCTTCTGCAGTTTCTCTCGTGTCACCTGCTGTCTGAAGCCAATTTTCACCATTTCAAGATGTTGTTTTTCTGAGGTGGAATGGGACACTCCACAGCGACGCGAAGTGACAACCACTGCTGCAGGCCTTTTTGTACATTTCTGCTACGCAGTTGGTGGTAGTTTATCAAAAGCAGCCTGTGCGGGTTATGTCACTAGGCAATATCTCCCGTGTTGTTGTGCATACCATTAACGCCGCGCTGAATCATCCTTTTTTCGCGTTAGTATCCAAGGCGAAGGACGTTGATATCTGCATTCGGGTGATGGGGAAGGATAGCGGCGTATTTTTGAAGCAGTTGCATGCGGCGCTGTTGGTCTATGACTCAACGAATACGCCACCCTTCATCTCTGTTGCGTCTACTCAGGGTCTGAAACTGCGGCTTTAGCCGCCGAAGAAATACCGCCTGCCTATTGTTGCGTTCCCACCAATGTCCAAGGATGTGCAGTACCGCAGCCATGTGTTTTCACGCGTCAGCGACATGTTGCGTCGCTATGAACCATCGTGCGTTCAAAATGCTGAGTTGCTCATGGAGGAGTACTTGGGAAAAGAGTTGGAACTTCTCAGCCTACTGTACAGAAAATACCCGGATTACGCAATGCTTAAGGAGAAAGGACCAGTGTTCAAGTACCGAGAGCGTCTGCCCGTCTTTTGTACGAGATACATTCCTGATAGTGTGGGTATTATCGACGACGTTCTGCACTGCTACGAGGGTCGTGAAGAGGAATTGTTCCGCCATCTCGTGCGGCTCTACGGTCCTGAGCTGCTGGAAAAGGAGAACGTGGATGCGACAAAGGCAGACGGATACGCCACTGTGTTTGAATCAGAGGAGATCAGAGAACGTCTGGTGAATTTTTACCTCAAATACGAGCCCAAAAAAGTTGCAAATGTGGATGCCATTATGTTGTCTTTCGCAAGGCGTGAAGAAATCCTTTTTGAAAGACTGACGCAGCTGTACGGCCCCATGCCGCCGATTCCTGCTGCTGAGTCCCTGCCGCTTCCAGTTGAGGGGAAAGCAGATGGTCGGTCTTCGTGGCGTGAGCGACTAAAGACATTTTTTGCTCGCTTTGCTCCAGAGCGCAGCGATGAAGTGGAGGATTTGCTGCAAAAATTTGCGGGTCACGAAGACGCACTCTTATACGGTCTCGAAGCGAAGTATGGTTCCGAGCCTGTGCCTATCACTCAGCGCAACCGTGCAAGAGTCGCTGCTTTCTTTTTGCGTGCCGCTCTAGATATGCCAGAGGAATCGGAAATTGACAAGATTATTCGCGCCTTTAGTGGTAGTGAAGAAGAGTTCTTTTTTTCATCTGCAGCAACGGTATGGTGCGGAGTGCCTGCTGCACTATTCTCAGGGTCTGGAAGACATTACCGCTACTGAGTTCGCCAAGGTGGACCTTCTGACCGAGATTCCCTTCGTGGACGTGCCAGAGATCCTGCGAACGCTCTTTCCATGCCTGTGTGGGGGATGGGTAGCCCTTCTTTGGTTTGGACGTGTGCTCTATTGGAGAAGCCGGCTCCGCCAACACTGAGTTGCACGTATGCTACTTCTTCCCACGTGTACGTTGGGATTTCCGACCCTGATACGACGCGGTGCGCCGCGCTGGAGCAGCTGGAGACGGTGTACATGAACTCCAAGCGTGACCGCAGTGACCTACCGGCCTGCCTGCTTTTAAAGATACATAAAGAGCACAACCTCTTTTTTCTGTTTGCCTCAGACAAGGAGGCAAAACAGCTGTTGTGGGTTATTGTGAATGTGATGACGCAATACTACTTTGGGCAACAATGCCGTGTGTTGGCGTGCACCAGCCTCACAGATCCTGGTATCAAGGTTGACTGTGTACGGCCACCGACGTATGTGAATCGTGTGGCTCCCATTACACGGCGACCTGCCGCTACTCGGGGTGTGCGCAGCTGTAACACGACGTTAAATGACGGTAGCGGCAGCACTTCTCCAGAGGTGAAGCAACGGGAGTGTGAGCTGCGAAGTCGCCTGCACGATGCCTTTCCTAAACGACACGCGGAGGGCGGCAACATAGTGATGCAGCAAGACGCCACCCTCGCGATGCGTCGCCGGATAGTCATCTGTGACTTGATGGCCAAGCAATCGAAGGTGTTTGGTTCTGTTCCAAAGAATTTCCTTCAAGAAAGAGGCGGTAATAGCAGCGCGTATGTTTTTCTTGGGATTCTAGACAGAATAATGTCTTCGGGAAATTTCCTTACCATTTCCAGTGCAGTCTCTACTCTGGATAGACTAAACCCGCTGCAGCGGGCACAGTTTACAAAACACTCGCCGAATGGGACATATGGATTGGGTGGGAGGATCACTCATTACGGCAGAGGAGCTTTGCGGAGGGTTGGCAAAGGGGCAGGGGCCGGCGCGTTGGGACGGAGTGATGTGGTCGCTGTGTCGTGTGCCCAGGACGTAAACTCCTCCCCCGTCACTGTGTTCCCTCTTATACGCCCACCCCCACTTTCACGGACAAATTTGTTGGTGAAGAGTAGTGGATGAAGTAGCCAAACAGGTGACATGATGCGGGAAAAAAAAATGCACCTTTTTTCCCCCTCTCTTTGTTTTTTCCTCCTCTTTATTTGTCTCCATTTATATCTCTGCCTTCTTATGTTCAATTCTCTGAGCGGAAGCGAGAGGGAGTGCTATCGTTTTTCTATTTTCTATGTTTTTGTATTTTTCCTTTCTCTGTGTAGCTGAAGACGCTGGGTTGCACGCAGGCGAATATGTCGTTTCCACTTCCCTTTCATTTTTTTTTTTTTTGCTCGGAGTACTGTAGAGGACTCTATGGATGGCGTGGAGGGGTACACTCGCCCATTGGGTAGGGGTGGTAGCAGCAGCACCAGTAGCGAGGGAAGACAGATGATGATAATGAGGGAGAATGATAATTCGGAAGAAGTGCCACACGAAGCTGCTTCATGTGTCGATGAAACCGACTCATTGTTAAGTTCTTTGGCTTCTCATATGTTTATACAAATGCTCTCCGCCCGCGTATTAGGGATGCGGCTGGACGACGAAATGGTCGGTGGGATGGAAGACGAGAGCGATCATGACGACAGCGAGCATGGTGTTGTCACGGGAATGGCACCTGAGGCTGCACCAACACCCTTTATTTCGCTCTCCTCTCTTGCACGAGCTGAGCAGTTGCTTCAAAAAAGTGTGCCGCTAGTAAATGGTGGAAAACACGTTGCACTCACAAGAGCGGATGTGGAACGCATCCGCGATAGGGAGCTGCTCCAATTCCTGGAAACAAACTCTTCCATGTTTGTCAAATATTTTCGGCGGAATGGTGAGAAAGAAAGGAGAGAAGGGGCATCGACAAAGAGTGTGGAGTCTGCAGTGGGGAGCACAGACACCGGGGGCCACCTTGAAATTGATGAGGAGATTAGGAGTCTCGCGAACGCAATTGAGACCTTCATAACGGCGTTTGATGATGATGGACAAGAGTACCGCATATGTATGGATGATGGGGGAACTTTACTTGTGCCGGTAGACGAAGCGGTGGAAGAAGAGGGAAAGAGGGTGGGGGCGCACACACCCACCAGCACCGCCATTGAACCCATTGAAGCGGGAGCAACAAAAGAAGTAGTGACGGGGACCGGTGTTATGTCAGACATCACCCAAAGCCCACGCGGAACGATGGGGGAAATGAACACAACCGAAGAGAGAGAGGCACAGCTGCAAAAAGCGTCGGTGGTTGCAGCAGAAACAGATGTGGAGTCGATTAAACCGGGTGTTGTATCCTGTAGTGCGAGGAGGAACAAGCGTAGTATACGAATGGGCCGTACTCTCCTTGGGCGTCGTTGCCGCTTGAGCTCACCACATAACCTTTTACCAGAAACTGTGCTTCCATCACAGGAGAAACACCAATCGCAGGTGCAGCAGTTAACGACGTCGGGAGAGATAAGAATGAAGGAGGTGAAGAAAATGCGGCAAAAACCGCTGGTCACGCAGAGGCCATCGCATCTTCCAGCGCGCGGAATCGGACTCTCAGCAGAAGAAGAACAGAGAGTTTCGGGATTGATGTGCACCGATTTTTCCGTGGAGGTACATCCCTATACTCTTCCAGTCGATCAACTGGATGCACTGAACGAACGGCTGCAGTGGTTTCGGGAGGTCCGCGGCCCGCTCAAAGGTGAAAACATGACACTCGCGGGTGGCGTTGATGATACAGATGGTGATGACAGTGATGCAAAGGCCGCAGTGAAATTAGAGGCTCTGCAGGAGCGGACGGCAAAGAAACTTGGCAACGGGTATATGCAGGAGACATGCGAGCGGCTTCTGAACGAAGCGAAAATGCGTTCCATTAATGCGCAGCTTGTGCGGCTGCAGCAACTAGAGAAGCTGGAAGAGCTATGTCCTGCTGCCGGTGCGGAGCAGCTCGCCAGACTCCCCCGCCCTCTGTGGACCCGTGAATTATCTCTACCGCCGAGTGAAGTCGATATCCGTGCAATGATTGAGGATGCACGCCGTGAGAATGCCCTGGCTGTCGAACGAGGTGAAAGTTTTGCCCCACGTCCCACAAGCGCAGCGATACCGTATCTGCAGGAGAAACTTCGGCTCGCTATTGCCCGTGTGGAGTCTCTGGTGCCATCTGCATCTTCATCTTTGTAGGTGTGGCGTGCAGAGATGGTTGGAGTAATGGCGTGGATGTATCATCTCTGCCATCTGCATGTATCTTCTTTGCGATGTCATATTCTGCGTAGCCGTTCTCATTATCAAGTGTTTTTTTTTTTGCGCCTCCTCCTTTTTTTCACACTTTTTGTACATTTTCTTTATTTACTTTCTCCTTTTTCCCCTTCCTTTTCTCCATTTGGACGCGCTAATCACTGAAAGTGTAGCACCTTCTTGAAACTCCATCCCAACAGACACAATAAACGAATCACAACGCCAATACCACATTGCCGCAACAGCTACTGTCAACAACAACAAATAAATTAAAAAAAAAAAACTGCAGCAGTGAGGAAAAAGGGAAATGCTTACTGCTACACCAGGCCCACTCACTCTCGCAACAAGTGAAATATGGAAACCGTCGGTATTTCGCCCTCCGAAGCGAATCATAAAAGCAACACCGCCGCCACGAAAGACTGTTCTGACTGCAATGGCTCGTCCATGGTACCCCGGAAACGGTAACAGCAGTAGTACCGGTAGCAGCTCACAACGAGAACAAAAGACAGCTTCAAAAGAGCCCCGCTTGGTGCCCCCACGAGCGCTCGGGCAGTCTCCGAATCTGGGACCAACACTAGACGATGTTTTTCTCCCTCCTGTGGGCAGCTGCAGCTGCTCCCCACTGAGCACACCTGTCAGCACCTGTTTCCATACGTTTACGCAATCAGCCACTGATGAGCGGGTGTACCCGATTGAGATGTTCATGTCAGTACGTCGAGATGCGGCGCACACACCTTACGGTGTGCTTCACTGGGCGGTGAGGCAGTATTTGAAGATCCCATCACTAAAGGTCCCACCACACCTACAACTCTCGTTGTACGAGGCAACGGACCCAGATGATGGTGTGACACGCGGGGTGATGGGGTGCTGCGTCAAGAGCAAGGTGCGTGCGAGACCTGTGCGGCTCACCCGTCACAAGGTGATGTCGATTCTTAGTCGCATCACCCCAGTGAAATACGATGCGCTTAGGGATGAAATGATGCAGTTGCCGCTGCGTCAGCTAGATGATACCGAGTTGATGGAAATTTGCAAAATCGTCTTTGAGAAAGCAGTACAGGAGCCCTCATACAGTGGCCTGTACGCGCGCCTCGCCCAGGACATCTGCTGCATGAAGGATGCTGAGCTTGAGTCTGAGGCATCCAATAATACCTTTTCACGACGCCTCCGCCGGATGCTTATTCAGTCGTGTGAGGGGCAGTTCCAGCGGCCCCTGCAGCTTTCTGCAGATGATATGGTGGATCGCACCACGGGCACCCCGCTCGACAATGAGGAGGTGGAAATGAAACGCAGCCGGCTGAAGCACCGCCTTGTTGGAAACATTCGTTTTGTTGCAGAGCTTTTCAAGGTTGGTGTTGTCACGGAGCGTGTCATTGAGCACATTGTGCGCGTCCTTGTTTTTGACTACAACCCGGAGCAGCCCACTGCGAAGGAGGAATATGTCTTTGAAGTTTTTGTGACGCTCGTGCGTCACACCGCTGCAGTTCTGAAGGAGCAACTTCCGCACCTCCTCACGCAGTCACTGGGTATTGCGAAGACCATTGAGCTTTCACACCCGAGGCCACGTGTTTGCTTTCTCATGATGGACTTGGCTGACCTGAACCGCACCAATGGCTGGATCGCCTCAGAGCTGGTGCAACGCTACGTACGAGAACCCAAGTGTAAGGGGAGTAATCTACGACCTGGTGCATCCCCATTGTCGCTGTCGCTCCTTGAGGAGCAGAAGGGGAAGATCGCGAATGTGATGACGCCTTCCTCTTCTTTCGTGTTTGCCACAGCAGATAAACCTCACGAAGGAAAGTCTCAGATTGACACCAACAAAAAAAGCACTTCTCAGAGTCTTAATGGTGAAATGGGAAACGGCGCCAGAAAAACTGAGAGTGCTACAGATGGCCACGGCAGTGCCATCTTAAGCAGCAATACTAGCAGCAGCAGTAATAACAACAAAAACAAGAACAACGATGGAGGGTGCACTAATATTAATACTAATATCAACATGTTTCATGGACGGGAAGGGGGCCGCATGCATCATTGGCAGCCTTCTTCGCATGGAAGCCCAACGCTTTTTCGCGGCGAAAATCGCATCCAACAAAACCAGCAACCACCACCACCACCACAGCCGCAGCCGCATCAACACAGGATTATCAACAACAGCAACAACAAAAGTAGCAGTGCGACACCCATGCAGTTAAACAGTCCCCTCACGCCAGTTCACCTCGGGGCAGATTATGTGATACCCTGTTCTCCACCGGTACACTGGCGCAACAGCGACATGGGTAGCTCATGTGCGACGAGCGAGGGTTTGCATTCTCCGTGGGTAAATCGTGGAAAGACACCTGTGGATACGACGGTGAACATTAGGGAGGTCACAAAACAGCTCATGACTCTTTTCCGCAGCGGTGACGAGGAGACAGCCACTGCGAAGCTTCGGGAAATGGGTTTAAAAAGTATGGTGGTGTGCCTCACATGGTGGTTGCGCCTTGCTTCAACTAATACATCCTTTTTTGAAGATCGGAGCAAAGTGGTTGCGCTCTTCTCCGCGTTGCTTCGAACTTCTGACGGCACATATGACGCCAAAACACTCTTCTCAACCGAGTTAGAGTGGATACGCTTCGACGTGGAGAAGGGTGAATATGACACATGCCCCCGCATGTTCGACAATCTGGCGCAGATGGTTCTTCAATCCCATTTGCCATGTAACGATGCTCTACCAAACATTGATGTTGTGCGTAACATGATACACTGCGGTCTTTTCAACGTGCTTCTTCGAGAATTGATATCCACTGGGGGCACAGGACAGATAGTGACCGTTGTAAAATGCTGCTATCCAGTCACCCTGCAGGTGTTAAACAACCTGCACGATCCTGATGATGAACGACAAATACTTCGCATAGCGCTACAGAACCGCTTCCGTCTGCTTCCGTACCTTTTAAGTGTGACCTCCGCGACGGGCAGTGTCATGCCTGGCACGCCATCCTCTCGTGTCCGTACGGCGCTCTCTCCTTCACTGCGCAACAGCCCACTTGGCGACTCCCTTACAAACACTGGGCGTTATGATCCATTGACCCAATGCCTAACGCTTTTGCGGGGTTTTGACGATCCGGAGTTGGTTCTCTTCCGCAGGTTGCGTGATGCTGAAGGAGAGAACAACATGAACAACAATCTTAATAATAGCAACTGTGGTAGTAATGCCTCGCGGTGGTGTGAAGAGGCGGTTCAAATGGCACTTGCTCCTCTGGGAAACAACTCTACGGTGTGCGAGCTGATCGCTGTGATGAGGGTGGTTGGGGCTCTCTTCGCATGCTCCACAGTTTGCGGCAGTAACGGATGCATGTTGGCATCAGTAAATGATGTAGACTATGTGCTGAGTGAAGTGCTGTCCAAGCGGCCCGGTATTCTGCATCAAGGCGCAGTCACAATGGAGCTTGTCATGCACCACACACAGACACTCAGCCATGCATCTGAATTGCCAAGGACTGAAGTGGCATGTCTTCGTCCACTGAAGCATACATTTGACCGCTGGTGCATGCAAGGTCTGATTAACCGGGAAGCTGTGCTCGAGCTTCTAGGCACCCTTGAAAACATTAAGGATACTTCCAGCATATATGCGGCCTACCATGACTGCATTTCTGACGTAGCATGGCAATTCACTCTCCGTGAACTCAATTCAGCTCCTCTTTTGGGGAAAGAGTGAAATGCAAGTGCCTCCACGCTAACAGTGCTTCTCGGGGTGCAGCGCGAACCGTGCCATCTGTATCACTTTACATATCTTTATAAAGTGATGATGAGGAAATAGGTATGCTGGAAAGGATGTAAGAGATAATAAGACGTGGAAGGAGTACAACAACAACAAAAAGAAGAAGTTGATGGTGTTTTAATTAATGTCTTCTTTTTAGTATTTTTACCTGTCACTCTGTCTCTTCATTTCCTTACCGTGTCCTCCCTTACCGCTTTATCCTTCTGTTTCCGCTTCTATTGCTTTGCCTTTGTGTTTTGCTTTTCCTTGTTGTTGTTGCTGTTGATTACTCACACTACCATCCCAGATCCCAGTTGCTTGAACTGAAAATTTCTCTCCCCTCAGATATATATGTATATATATATATATATACACACACGGGCGGGAAGAACTCAGTAAATACAAATGGAAACAATAAAGAAACGATTGTCACATGTGCCAACCATGAGGCACTCCACATGTGGGACAGGGGGGTGGGGTGTATTAAAAGTGAAGACGGTGGGAAAATATACCTGGAAGAAAACGTTATGCGGCAGCCGTTGGCAAGAGAAGCAGTAATGAAATATATATTTTTGTGTCTGTGAAGGTTGAGGTTGGCAGACATGTTCAGTGAAATTCGCAGGAGGACTACGTATTGAAAGTCGATGAGAGAAAAGGGGGAACGAGACAGTGTAGAAGAGAGTCTCCCAGTGGATTAGAAGTCTTTTTTTTCGGCTTTTGCTCTGAAAGAACACGTGCAACACGGTGAGGGTAACTTAATGGAAAAGAAATGCAGTAAAAATAAGTGGGAACGGCTGCATTACCACGAAATTATTTCTAGTTCTTAATTTTCCCTTTTTTCGCTTTATTCATGCTACAAGCGACGAGATTTATTCCAGTATCAAATCGAATGAAGAAACAAAAGGATATATTTCTTTTCCTTTGCGTTTTCTTATTTACTCTGTTGTGCGCATCCACGCGCGTATGCATCCACATGTATAATGACACGTGCACACACACCGATAAACGGACGTTCGTGCCGGACAAAACAAAAAAGACAAGAAGAAATAAGGGGAGGAATTAAGTGGCAGAACGTGGGGAAGGGGTGTGAGTGGGTGATTGAAGGAAAGTGTGGAAAGTTTTTTTGGGGGGAACTATTCGACTGCGTCTGTTCCTGCGCGTAGATACGCCCACTCACTTGATTTGTTGCCGTAAGTTGATACCTAAAAGGGAAAAGACCCTGGGATCCACCATTTTACATTCAAGACAACTACCCCTTCCCCTAAGAATAAGGATAAAAGAAAAAAATGCAGACGTCGATGGGGGAAAAACAGTCAGGCAAACGATTGAGCAGGGATAGAAGATTGGAAGGGAATGGTGAAGCAATTTAAAAATGAATCATAATGAAATGTACAAGCGTGTAATTTGGTAAGAAGCAGGTAAAGCCATGTGCTCAGAAATAGAGGAATGATCTGCAAAAATGGGGAGAAAAAGAGTCATATTTATATATGGAAGAAAAGAGTGATGAGGAATAGCTGCTCGAACGAGCAAACGTTGTAGTGCGTTTGCATACACTGTGGCGCGCGGCATTAGTGCGATGGCTGCTGTTCTGAATGCTTTGTTAAATCCAGAGATGGCGTGTTAGTGTTTTTTTTTTGGGGGGGGCGATGGGGGGTTTAATGACCAAAAAGTTGGTTGGGAACGAGATCCTGTTTTATGGGATGATGCACCAGGGGTAGGATGGCTGAAGCAAAGGGGTAAGAACGACAGAAGAAGAGCAATAGGGGGCATACATAAGCGGGGAACAAAACGTGAGAAGTTAGATTCGTCCCCCCTTTCTTTTACGTGTTTGTGCAATTGTCGGTGAGGAGTGGTTCTTGTGGAATATATATATCTATATTATTTCTGGTTGTATTTCATTTTGTTTTTCTATTGATACTCATTCGCTCTCTCTCTCATGCGTCCGGCCTTTCCCCAACTCCAATTCCGCTCACTTTTTTCTCATTATCTTTCGAGGCAGCAACGACGACAAGAGAGGGGATTGCAGACATTCTAATGAGTTTCGTTTATTCTCCCAATCTCATCATGAACATCATCAACGTCATCTGCATGGTGGCCATTTTACCTCTCTTGCTTCCTTCGGCATGCCTCCTTGGGTGCTTCCTCGTCACGTTGAGCGTATGTTTCCTCCTGCAGGGCCATGTGGGGGGCGATTGTAGGAAAAAACGAGGAACAGGAGGGACATTTGTGCCTCTTTCCCGCCTCTTTGTTTTTCTCTATTTGTGTGAATGCTTTTCTTTTTTACGCTTTCTGTTTTTAGTATTGTTATTGATGTTGCTTTACCCGAATTAATATCTCTCCCACTTCTTTTTCTTGCTCAGCGTTCAATTACTTTTTTTTTTTGTCAGTGGGCACTCTCACTTGTGTTGTAAAACGGTGTATACTTTCACGTTTACCCCATGCACAAAAGAGTGCATATATGGAGCAGCATCTCTCTTCAACTGTGCAGCGGTGCGTGGCAAAGGGACAATTTTTGCCACGCAGCGATTTTTTTTTCTCTGTTTGTGTTTTTTTTTTTGTATCATAAGAGAAAATAATGGTTGTTGTGAAGAAGGGCAGAAACAGGAACTGAATATGGGCGAGTGGACAGGGGCGAAGATTGTGAAGAAGAACAAGAGGGAATGGTGATGCAATGTGCACAGGCAGACACGCGAGTGAGCGGGCAAGCGGATTGAAGAGGTAAAGAGATACCTCTGATAAGAGCTCTGCGCTATTTCGTACCTGTTTCTAAATACGTCGGCAGCTGCTGCACGACATCTGGCAGATGGCACTTCTCTCTTTTTTCCCCACCATGCCACTATTAAGACTACACGCGCCACACTCAACACTTTCTCATTGCCACTCTGACTCTTCATTGGGATTGAACACTCTGCGTGTGTCGTGTGTTTTTCTACTACGTGGGCCGTTTGAAGAAGCCTGCCGTGCATATTTCTCTCTGTTTGCCCCTGCATACATCAGATAGCCGATCTTCGCTTTTGCTTCTCATTTTTGCCTTCATTTTTTAAAAAAAAATATCTCTAGGTGAAGGTTCATCTTTTTAGTCACTCATTTCCTCCCTCTCCTGCTTCATGGTGCGTTTCGTTTCCAGCTTTGCTTCGTCTGCTATTGTGGGCGCCGCTTCTAGTGCGGTGGCATGGGCTGCGCATCATTTGCGAGATGAGGCAAGCTGTGTGGCGCGGAACTCAACGTTTACACCAGACGAGTTCTCCTCCTTCAAACTTCTTTCGTCGCGGTATGAGTCACATGACACGCGTCGGCTTTACTTCAGCCTAGATAGCGCTGAAACATCTTTTTTGATGCCTGTCGTCTCTTGTATTGTCGCAAAGATTACCGATGCAGATGGGAGGGATCTGCTGCGCCCATTCACACCCATAACTGCGAACAAAACGAAGGGACACTTTGAAATAATCGTCAATAAGCGTCCGAAGGACAGAATGAGCAACCTTCTCTTGCAGCTACAGCCAGGGGAGGAGTTATTGATGAAGGGACCATTTGAAAAGTTTGCGTACAGACCGAATATGTGGAAGAGCGTAGGTATGCTTGCAGGCGGAGCGGGTATAGCGCCCATGTATCAGCTTCTACAGGAGGTTTTGGGTAACCCTAGGGACAAAACGCATGTCTCCTTGATTTACGCGAATAACCAACGCCGCGATATTCTTCTTGCCAACGAGCTCACAACACTACAGAAGACATACAACAATTTTAACCTGTATCTCACACTACTGGAGGTGCCACAGAGATGGCTGGGAGGAATCGGATGCATAAACGAGGCCATGATCCAAACTTTCATGCCGAAACCGGGAGAGAGGAACACAAAGATTCTTGTTGCGGGACCACCAGAGATGTTAACAGAGCTCACAGGTGACAAGGTGTTTACTGAGGGTAAGGCTCCTGAGCAGGGTCCGCTTCTGGGTTTGTTGAAAAATATGGGGTACAAAGAAGACCAGGTGTTTAAATTCTAATTCGCTGTACCAGAGGCACAAACTGCGCAACAATAGCGGGAGAAACACCTTAGCATCATAAGCACACCCACACACACGCACACATGTAGCAAATATTTTTGTCAGTCACATGGGGAACAATGGAAGGAGAGAATTTGTTATTAGAAACTCTTTTTCTCTTCCCATGTCTTCTAGCTATGATGCATATTAGAGGCAATCGGAGAAAAAAACATGCAGTAAGGGGATAATAAATCACATGAACGGAGCACTGCGATTATTGTCTACTCTTCGTTGTGTACTAGTGTTTATTTGTGTTGTAAAGTTTCTGCGCTGTGCAAGGGGGGAGAATGACGGGTAAAATGGGGGCGCATTGATTTGGGTAGCGGATAGAAACGAGATATAGTAACAGTCCGCATCGCCGCTGATGGTGCACGCGTGGCTCTGTCAGTCTTTCCTTTTCTCTGTATGGATGCGTGGATGAGGAGTGTTTTTTTGCCCACCCCGCACATATTAACGGATACATACGTGCATACTCCCTCCCCTACTCTCTCTCGTGTCCTACTTTCGCACTTCTCTATTCTGTGGTGTGCCTCTTCTGTTTTGTGTGTTGATCTTATCTTCGTGTTTTCCTTTACTTTCAGCTGGCACCCATACACTTTCATTCTTTGACTGTGACGCTCATTTTTCAGCGCCATTTTTCAAACTACTTTTAACCCTAGGCTGATGCAACAACAGCACGAGTGAGATGACTTCTCGCTGTTAACCCACTAATGACGGGCCGAAAGGGAGGGATGGACACAGTGGAAAGAAGATAAGAAAATGCATACACAGGAAGTTTGCGTTTGGGTGCACCGGCGCGCTATTCGACGATGGTTATTGTACGAAGTAGTTTATCTACGTAGGCAACCTTCTTATTTCAATTTCCTTTTTTTTTTCTTCTTTCGACACGTGTGTGCGTGTCTGCGCAACTGTACATTTTTTCCTTTGATTGTACCGGGATTCGCAGCATTATCATCCCTCTTTTTTTTTACTGTTTCTTTTACCTCTCTTGAAAAATAAAGCTAAAGAAATAGCCTTGAACTACACAGTAATTTAGATCCCCATTGTACGTTTATTATCGACTATAAAAGCGGTTCAAAGGTCATGTCAGGAAGTGACCAGCAGGTGGCATCATCGCCTTACGTACAGAAGTTGGAGGACGTTGGTGGGGTCAACCTCACACCTACTGTGAAGTCGTATAATAACCACAAATTTTTGAACAGCAGTCAAGGACGCCTCATTCGTATCCTTTGCGAGTTTGAAGAACCCGCTGGAAGGCTTCGGCGGCATCACATCCGATCAACAGTGCTGGTGTTTGGCAGCGCACGATCCATGACAATGGAGGAGCACAAACGAACCGTGGAAGAACATGAAGCTAAACTTGTATCAGCCACGACACCCGAGGTAAAGGCAAAGTGTGAAAAAGAGCTGCTGCGGCTCCGAAAGACCGAGTGGATGAGTGAGTGGATGGAAAAGGTGTACGAGTTGTCAAGGCGCGTCGCGGAGTTTTCTGTGAAGGAAAGGGACCTTATCAGTGCATCCTTCACACACGATCCGGACTACTTCCGCCCAAAACTCAGTGAGGTGAACAAGGACATCTCCATACAGTCGCTGGAAAGCGAGTTTCAGGACTTGGTCATCACCACTGGTGGGGGACCTGGTTTCATGGAGGCAGCAAACAAAGGTGCGGCCTCAGTCTCAGGTGTCAAAACGATGGGAATGGGCATCTCGCTTCCTTTTGAGAAGGGGCTTAACCCGTACGTCGAAAAAAACTTGGCATTCGAGTTCCACTACTTCTTTACGCGCAAGTTCTGGATGATGTACTCTTGTCGCGCGATCATCATCGCCCCGGGTGGGTTTGGAACAATGGACGAGATGTTTGAACTGCTCACGTTGCGCCAGACAAAGAAGATTCCGGATCTTCCCATTGTTCTCCTCTGCAGCAAATTCTGGAACACAGTCATTAACTGGGAGGCAATTGTGGAGTTTGGAACTGTGTCAAAGGAGGAGGTGGACTCACTCTGTTTTGCCGATACCGTAGACGAAGCATTTGCATTCATCAAAAAATTCTTTGTTGAAAGAGCCTGAAAATCACGATGACATGTTTAGTAGTACGTATGGAGCTACTGGAGTTTACGAGAAGAAACAGTTCAAAGCGGACGAAAAGTGCAAATGCGCTGGTATCTACATTCGAAAGAAAAAAATGAAGAGGGAATGAAGAAAACAAAAAAAAAAACAGTAGCGGCGAAATAAGGGTATTAGGGAATTTAATTTGGTATTTTTATCCGGTATTATCTTGGAAATCAGAAAGGGTTAATAACTGATATCAGTACCTTTTCTTGTGCATATGGCCGCCTTGCATTTTTGCTGTTTTGTCTTAAGATGGGTAATTTGACATCAAGAAGAACAAAGGGAGATGGAGGAGGGGAGAGAAGAGGAAGTAGTTGGATGGGTGTATGAAAAGCTAAAAAAATGGGTCGATTTGTATCTTTCCCTGATGAGATGCTTTCAGCCCCTCCCCTTGTTTATACTTCTGCATCTGCAGGTTTTTTTTTCTTGTCATTTGCGGTGATCTCATGTCTCTACCCTTTGTTCTTCTTCTGCACTCGCAGGAAAAAGGTCGCTACGCTTCCCCTTGTAACGAAGGAGCCCATGCATATACACATAACCTCTGCCTCTTTTTTCAATTTTTATATTCGTTACTGCTCTTGTATAAAGTGATAACGTCATGCGTGTGCGATCACACGCGAATGCTAGAAGAAACGCTGTAGGGCGGATGGTAACGCGCAAGGGAAAAAAAAAGGTCTTTTTTGCCATACTGAGCCTGGCATCAATTGTGAAACTATAGGTAATAGTTACTGTGGCACACGGAATCAATATACCTCTGACTTTGCGTAACAAAGCGAAGTTAAGTGACGTGTTGTTACACTATGGAAACGCCTTCCCAAACCTATCTCTGCCGCTTTAGGTAAAACAGAGATGGTGATGACTACTGTCAGGCTTGGCGCACCTCCAAGCCATCGGCAGTTACACAATGCTGATCTACCAACATTCTTTTCTCTCTTAAAAGGGTACACCACTTGTGAGGACGTCATTCCGTTTTTCTTCTTGGTGCGACGCCTTTGTGAGACTCACGGGGAGGACTTCCATTTCCCCGAAAACCACGGGGAATAAGTATGATATGTCGGTGCGAAGATACACACAATGAAGTCGATGTGAGGGGGCTGTGAGGGGATGCCTCTGGCAGGGCCTCCCTCGCTGCACAAACAAGGGTTTGTACCACAGGGCGTCTCGTTGACTTGCCCTTCAGATGCTGCTGCTGCTGCATGTACTTGTGTCGGTTCGCCTGCACTGACGCGGATGTACGGTACATGCTTTTCTGTTGTGCCGTTCATTGCCATTCTTTTTTTCCTCTTGGTTAATGTGGTTACACTGCAGGGTGTTGATGTCGCTAGCGGAGAGAATGATTCTAAAGTCCACTGAGGGAAGCTGCCATCACCCTTCATCATTTAGGACATACATAAACATGCAATGTTATGAGGAAAGAGAGTTGCTACTGCCGCCAAGGAGAACCGGACATGAGGAACTGTAGGTGCCATCGTCTGGAAAAAGGAGTCTAAAGCGCTGTTATGCTGATTGCACGAGTGCTATCAACGAAGTGGGCACTGAGAACGAGGGAGACACTATGGGCAAAAATAATTTGAGGATACCGAGAGAATGCAAATTCGTTCTGGACGTCTAGAGAAAGAAAATTACCATTGAGGATGCACTCAACACTGGAAAACTTACCACTGCAGGAGGGGAAATCCTTAGGGAAGACATGCAGATTTTTTGCTGGCGCACGCCACTCGCTACGCTGCACCTTGCAGGGTGCATCGCATGCTGCAGCTGGCAGGGAAGCTTCGCTTGGAAGTGAGAGGTGGACGGCTGAACACCGCCTCGCTGCAGGAGAACTTACCGCGTGGAGATGGCGCGTGGCCCGTATAAAATACGTAAATCGCACTTTCGTTTCCTGCATTGCGCTTGCCGCTATGGTATGTAATGCTTGTTTTTCAGAATGCAAACTGCTGGAAGTCGTTGGTTCCCTTCGTCGTGCTCTGCTGGTGTTGTGCTTGCGTGTTTTGAGTGAAATGGTTGCCCCACACGAAGGAGTAATGGCGTGCGTCAGAACCCGTTTCTCGTGACGGCTGTTTTTTTCGCTGCGGCCGTCTGACGGATGGATGTGCCGCCACCTGGCTGCATTTAGGCGCTGCGGGTGGTATTGACATTTGGAGAGTGACTGTAATGTTGCTGATGAGATTTAAACTGACGCTCGTGCTTTCTTTTTTTCCGCAGAGGAGGGTGGGTGATCTGTTTTGCCGACTTTCTTGGTTGCATGAGGAGCGAGTGCATTCTTGCTTTCTTTTTCTTGAATGCTTCTTGTTCGACTGTATGTGTGTGTGTGTATGAAATGCTTTCATCCGTTTGTTTCTTCTTCTGTGTTTTCTGCTAGCAGCTGTGCTGCATTGCTCTTACGTTCCTGCTGCGCTCACTTTGTTCTTGTGGTTGTTGTTTAGAAGATATATAAGGAGTGCGTGGTGTGAGGTGGTGCCGCCCAAGAGTAAAGAACGAAATCGAGAAATGAGAGCCCGTGAAACGGGTGCCAAGAAGGATGTTGCGGGACATTATCGAAAAAAAAGAATCGACAGGCCGGATGGAAAGCGTGCACGGAATGAAGCAAAGAAGAAGCGGAAGTGGACGATGGGCAGCAGGGTGATGAATATCCTACACAGGGATGTCACACCTGAAAGCATGACTGAAATATTAAGGCTGAAGGACTTCGTCAGAATGCATTTGGGCGAAGAGAGAGCCGAGATGATTACACAAAATGTCAGCATGCAGACCTTCGTTCAAAATCCCAATACGTTTGTTGAAGATGAAGAGCTGCTCAGGATGATACTCGGTCTGCCGGAGTACGAGCTGCACCGCAAGCGGGAACACGACGCGCACAAGCTGCAATGTGACGCGTACGAGCTGCAACGTGACAGATACGAACTTGTGAGGCGCGGTGTGTCCACTCTCTCTCAGTGGAAGTGTGCAACAGAAGAGCAGAAACGTGGGATCGGAGAGGCCACGAAGGGAATTCTCGACGGAGCCCTACAGAATTTGGCAGTGAATTTAATGGTTTTGAGAGGTGCAAGGATGAAAGGTGTGTTTGACTCTGTTTTCCGTGCCACGTGGAGCTACGTGACTGACGATGAGGAGAATAAAGTGTCCAAAATGAAGGTGGTGCAGGGGGCCATGCCGCCCTCGCAGTGGACGAAGGAAGAGGTGCGACAAAACAGGGTGGGGCATGAAGAGGAGGATCAGACCGTGAGTGGGCGCCTGCGCTTGATGGTACTCATGTCCGAGAGTGGGTGGCCCTATACGAGGTTCAAAAGGGAGGACGAGATGGATTGCTACATTCGCCCAGAGACACGCCGCGTGTGGGACGTCGTTGAGGCCGACCTCGCGGAATGGTTTGCATGGAAGAAGGAAGAATATTATACACCAACACAGCGCGTGTTGATTGGGACGCCGGGGATCGGCAAGTCTGCTGGCGTTGGCTCGTACCTCCTGCACCAGCTGCTGCACTACGACACTAAGCGAATCCCAGTGGTTGCGTACTTTATCTGGGAGAGTGCTTATGTGTTTGTCAAGACGACCAAAGATGTATTCTTCTACATAAAGCATGATGATGCGGTACGTGCACTGCAAGAAATGTCACGGGATGATGTGAAGGGCTACGTCATCTACGATGTGTATGAGGGGCGTTCACCATCATATAGAATTCCTAAGGATTGGGGCGCGATTGTGTTGACATCACCGAATGAGAACAACTACAAGTATTGGGCAAAACAAAGGGAAGCATTTCAAGTGATTATCAACTGTCCTACTACGATGGATATAAAGGCGATGTGCGCATGGAGGATGCGGGCTTTCCCAATGGAAAAGCAGCAGGGTTTTTTGGAGGATGTCATGAACCGTGTTGACGTCGTTGGACCGCTGCCCCGCTATGTGTTTGACAGGAGAAAGTATGAGCACCGTGCTTATGCCGTTTATATAGCGGCTGACCGCATCAACAACTCAAATGCTCATTTGTACAAACATGCAAACCACGTAGAGATGTCTCAAATGGGTGGAGCTTCACAGCAGCTTGTGCAAGTTGTCCGCTTTTTCGATATGGGAAGTATAGAGAGTTACTACTACGTTCCAGTTTCAGGACTTGCAGAGAAAAAAATAAAGGCTGCTTTGGAGAGACCGCCTCTAAATAACGAAATTGCTATGTTTCTATTTTCCTAGAAACTTATCTTTAAGCACTGTGCTAAGAATTACGAATCCCAGTGCTTCCCTTCCAAAAATATCGTGAAAGAGGTGTGCAAGAAGCTGAGGAAGTTAAAACCATCAGGAAGATGGGCAATACGATGCGTTCTGCAGACAGATGAAGCAGTGCGCCCCACTATTACGGAGGAAATACCACCAAAGTGTTTAATTGAAAACAAAATAATAATACGGCACAGAGTGCTGTACGAGCCATGTGTGCTGAATTTCCCGCTTGTGGATGCTTTCTTTTTTGTCGATTCGACGACGACGGCAGCGAAGTTGCTTGTTGGNTGGTCTGCGGACGACGAGTGCGGGCGAGCACCACAGCGAAACCTCGACGGTGATGCAGTTCGAGAGGTATCTGTCTGAAACGTTCGAGAGTTGGGAGGGGTATTCCAAAGATCTCTCATGGGAGATTATCTACTTGCAGCACAGGGGCAGGAGACCAATAACAGTCTGGAAGAAATGCAATATCGTCAATAATAATGATGTGGAACACAAGAGTGTTGCCGAGTTTTTGGAGAAGAAAGTGCGCCAATACCAAGTGGCAGTATCTTCTGACGACAATCCCTAGTGGATACCTGTCGAAGTAGCAGTAAAGAAAAAAACAGAGAGGTGAAGTGTAGTGAACAATAGGAATTATTTGTTTTTCTGGTGGTTTATTATCTCGAGAGGGAAAAAAGCACTACTGCTTCTAGTGACGTACAGAAAAGATTTGTCGCTTTGCATTTGTGTGTGAATGTTTGCTCTGGTGATAGAAGTGGAGTGCTACTGGTACTCCACCACACTCCGGTCTACAAAAAACACTGCCTGTCTCCACGCTGCTTCTGTTCTTCTCTCTTTTTCTCTTTGCACTTTATAGGGCGAGCGTTAGAAAAGGCCTTCTGAGCTTCGTCTGGTTCTTGTTTCCGCTTCTCTGTTTACGTGCGGTGTGTGCACACTTCTTTCCTACACACGCTGTTTTTGCCTGCTACTCAAGTCAACACCATCTGCTGCTATCTGTGTGGTTTGCGATGAAGATTTCTGGACAGGAAAAAACCACTGCTACACTTCCTTCCTTTGCAGAGCCACCAACTGCGCCACCACTTGCTACTTGGAATGTGAGTGCGCTTCTTCAAATTCATCCAATGCTCTCTGTTCTTTGTCGGCACTGCAATGCGATGAATAGAAATCGTGACGCATTGTCCTTCGTCAGCGCAGGCCTTTCGCTATGTGCAGCACCATAAAAAAACATCATGACGACGGCACCACTTTGCTACTGTTGCTGTGGATTGTTCCTCTTGTCTTTTATAAAATATAACGACTGTGTGTTTTCTTAGTATGGCTTGTGTGAATTATAGATGTTACGGCATTTTTGGTTTCTACTTGAAACTTGAAACTTGAAACTTGAAACTTGGTTCTTGCTGCTGGAGAAATAGTGAACCTGTCTGTATTCAGGGTTGGGATTTACAGGTTATAGGGTTAGGGTTAGGGTTAGGGTTAGGGTTAGGGTTAGGGTTAGGGTTAGGGTTAGGGTTAGGGTTAGGGTTAGGG
>JASANU010000784.1:0-51410 GCA_030849675.1 Trypanosoma platydactyli | reverse complement strand
CAGTTATACAGTAGAATTGCAATGGTGGCGAACCAGTTATGGTTGCGATCGATGGGAATCACAAGACTGGGGAAGATGAAGAGCGACAAGAAGAAGACGCAGAAACACGCTACCTGCATGGGGTAGATCAGCTTCACAACGGGCAAAATGGGGGTGGCACGTAGCTGCTGCACGGTCGTCATTTCTGTGGCCTGGTGCCGGCACTCCTCATCCTCCTCGGTCAGCACCCCCTTCTTGCCCTCCTCGGTCTCAGTCTGAGCAGCGCAGCATTCCAACGGTTCGTTGTTCGTTTCGTCGGACACTGGCAGTGGGGCTCCGCTGTCGGGATTCACGTTATCACGACCACGGCACAGCATGCGGTACTCGCCCACGTACTTCCGCGCAAACGAGTTATAGCGAAGCAGGAAGCTCAGCAATATCGCCATTCCCATGATGACCAGAGCGAGCGAGAAGTAGATGTGCGACTGCGACAATGCAGATTCATACGTGTCGGGCATCGACGCCTTGATGATGCACTGCAGGATTGACGCCGTCACTCCAGAGAGCGCACAGCCAAACATGATGGCAGACATGAATTTCGGCGGCATGGAACTCACCAAGGCATAGCACGTCACCTCAAACAACGCCTTTCCGGCGCCAGCTCCAGCAGCCACCAGCAGGAACGCCACAATAGCTGCGATTTCTGAGGTGCCACGCACGGGAAGCGTCACAATGACAATGAGCTCCACCATCATGGGTATCACTGCGGACACGAACCGCGTCGTCAAAGAGAACTGCCGCATCCATGGCGTCAACACGACAGGACCCGTCATCACCTGAAACGAAACGGATATAATTTTCTTACAAGAATTTTTTCAGTACATTCTATTATTTTGTTGTATTTAATTATTGTGTTTTTTTTTGTTCGTTCTCAAAGCGTTACAGGAAAAGTATTTTCATGTTATTGACCGCACGTGTTAAACGACACTTTTTAAAATTTTTTCTTTGTTAGTTTTTGGTTTTAGCCGTAGTACAATGTTTTTGTTAAAGTGGAAAATGAAACTTTTTTTTTGTACGTTTTTGATTGTGTAGTAAATATCCATGAAGAAGAGCATTGTTTTTTTTTTTTGTGTGTTAGAGCAAGTTGGTGACAATGAAGTTCTTGTCACTCATAATGCACAGAAGAAATGAAAGGGGTAGTGTGTAATTTTATTGAAGAGAAATTAAAAGGAAATAAATTGTTTGAAATTTGTGAGTTGCATGTGTATCATTTGCGCACCTTTCGGACACTTCTGGCCTGTGCGTTCTTGCGCGCCTCGGCGGCGATGAGCTTCTCCTCGCGCTCTTGGATGACGTTGATGCGGAGACCCTGCTGTTTGGGCATCGTAACGGGTATGCTCATCGTGTTCTTGCCTATCACGAAGATGTTGGACGCCCGAGTGGCAAATTCGTGACCACCTGCGTCCTTCAACCGAGCAATGTCAAACGCACCTGGGTGCCGCTCGATCGATACAATCTCGCCAATGCGGCCACGGTTTGCACCGCCCGTTACCATGACCACCTTGCCGTTTCCGGTCTTGATGAGGTTGATCACCTTCTTCTCCTTTACGTTGTACACCAACGTGTCACCACGCTGTGCGCGGGGATCGGGGTAACGGATGCGGTGGCCGTCGTGTGTTACGGCAACAGGGATGCGGCCAGTGCTCGTGTAGATATTCACTACCTTCAGCAGCTTGATGTTCGCTTCAGCCTCGCTGATTTTCACCAAAGCAAAGCGGCCCTTTACGTCATAGAGAATGCGGAAGCGATCACCAGTCTTCGGAATCTCCACAACATCCATGAAACCAGCCGGGTATTTGCCGTCCTTGCGTGCTTTGCCATCAACGAAAACAAAGCCCTGGCGGAGGATCATCTGCGCCTCAGCAGCATTCAGTGCGTACTTCAAGCGGTTTCGGATAATAATCAGGAGCGAAAGGCACTCGCGAAGCTTGTGGGGGCCGGCCCGTGGGCGCGGGGCGAACACCCCCGTGAGCTTGCTTAGCATCCAGTCCTTGGGAGCATAGAGACGCTTCAAATGCTTCTTGGCCATGTCTTGGATTCAACGTGCAACTCGCTGTGAGAAAACCATTAGAAAAAATTGAAGCAGGTTTGTATTTTCGTGGAAAGCTTAGCTCCAGCAGAAGAAGTAGACGGGTATTAGTTGCCGTGATTTTAACAGGCACCAAATACCCTAGTAGAGCAAAAAAAAAGAGTAGAAGAAAAGACATAATAAAAAAAGAAAATATTTAAAACAAATAGGAAACCAAAGACAATTTACCCCAATCCAGTTCAGGATTTAGAAAGTCAATGAAAGCTACTTGCGCGCCTTTCGGACACTTCTGGCCTGTGCGTTCTTGCGCGCCTCGGCGGCGATGAGCTTCTCCTCGCGCTCTTGGATGACGTTGATGCGGAGACCCTGCTGTTTGGGCATCGTAACGGGTATGCTCATCGTGTTCTTGCCTATCACGAAGATGTTGGACGCCCGAGTGGCAAATTCGTGACCACCTGCGTCCTTCAACCGAGCAATGTCAAACGCACCTGGGTGCCGCTCGATCGATACAATCTCGCCAATGCGGCCACGGTTTGCACCGCCCGTTACCATGACCACCTTGCCGTTTCCGGTCTTGATGAGGTTGATCACCTTCTTCTCCTTTACGTTGTACACCAACGTGTCACCACGCTGTGCGCGGGGATCGGGGTAACGGATGCGGTGGCCGTCGTGTGTTACGGCAACAGGGATGCGGCCAGTGCTCGTGTAGATATTCACTACCTTCAGCAGCTTGATGTTCGCTTCAGCCTCGCTGATTTTCACCAAAGCAAAGCGGCCCTTTACGTCATAGAGAATGCGGAAGCGATCACCAGTCTTCGGAATCTCCACAACATCCATGAAACCAGCCGGGTATTTGCCGTCCTTGCGTGCTTTGCCATCAACGAAAACAAAGCCCTGGCGGAGGATCATCTGCGCCTCAGCAGCATTCAGTGCGTACTTCAAGCGGTTTCGGATAATAATCAGGAGCGAAAGGCACTCGCGAAGCTTGTGGGGGCCGGCCCGTGGGCGCGGGGCGAACACCCCCGTGAGCTTGCTTAGCATCCAGTCCTTGGGAGCATAGAGACGCTTCAAGTGCTTCTTGGCCATGTCTTGGATTCCTGTTTCATAGATGTAGAGAACGTATTCACACACACAACACACACACAAAAAAAAACATAATGAACAAATAAAAGAGGAAGGATAAATATGAGTGAAAACAGAAACAATTCATCCACGCTCTCGCACCTCAGCAGAAAATGCAAGTTAAAATACCTTCGACAAAGTGTGTCGTCTGCACGGGAAAACGAGGAGTTAGTCAAGATTTATGTTCCTGATTCCTTCACTGGAGTCTGGGATTTGATTGCCAAGCTGAGGCTTTGCTCAAGAAATGAAAGGGTGCAAACAACACACTCGTCCCGGCTCCTATTCTCTTTATCGTAAGTTTCACCCCTTTACCCCGTCATCACATGTGACTTGCCGTCCATTACCAACAGCTTTCTGTGGTACGCCACCTGGTAGGTTGATCTCGAGCGCAACATGGCGCCAATTTTTCCCCAGGCCTTTTTTTTCGCAGCACGCCTTTAATAGCCAGAGTCTCTATTAACTGCGGCTCTGTATACGTGTTCCCCTTACCCATTATGTGCACGATCGTGGTGTTTTCAACATATGAGAGAGGGTGTATGTGCGTTGGCTTGCACCTCAAATGCACGCAAGACCAATAGTGTATGCACCAGGCTTATGCCCATAGAATCTCATGCGGAGAGCGATCGCACGCGCCACCAGTCTCCAACCGTCTCTGAACAAAAGCCCACCTCAACCCCGCATGGACGCACCCTTTACCGGAGTTTTGAAGATAGGCAACCCAAGTGGAGGATGTACGGGTGTTGTTGCGTGACATCCTATGCCGTCAAGTTTCTTAAATCCGACATGCCGACGGCGAGAATTGGATTAGATTTTTCGGTATCAATGAACCCTCTATTGAATCGCAAAAAACAACACCTCAGCGATTTTAGAAATGATACTAAAATAGAGAGCCAACTTGTGTGCTCACAGTGTGCATTATGTGTCGAATATCCGACTCCAACCCTTCCAATGTACATTTATTTAAAGGGGTCACATACTTCAAGCGACGCACGAGATCTTCGCGCAGTGAAAACGTCAGGCTGATATGATGATAATAATGATAATAATAACTGCCTTATGGGGATTAACCGTTTCCAGATAAACTTTGTCGGCTTCTCTGCGATCCAATAGGCTTCGAATGCCAAGGGCATCATGTACAGACTCAATGAAACCCCCTCAGCTAGTGTCAACACGTTTGTTAAGTTGCTGAGGCTCGCGGTGACTGGCGCGTTATACCCAGCAAATCCTGATTTTATTTAAACTCCATGAAATACGTCTCTATCCCTTAAGGGGAAAACGTGATACACGCCCGACCATGACACAGCACTTCCCCCCCCCCCCCCTTCTCTCGCCGCGATGTCTTCTGGTGCCTGTTTCTCCAGGCTTTTTTGTGTCAATAGTCACTTCCTCAAGCCTTACGTGCCACGCAGTCCATGCCCGAGGTTGTCGACCGCTTCTGTGCTAGGCGAATTCTCCTGCCAGAGTGAACCATTGTTGCTTCGCATGTTTTGGCAGGAAGAATTTTGAAACAGTTGTTTCCCCACAAAAACGAAACACACACACACACACACAGACGCAGAGAAGCAAACAACCAAAAAACGAGGCGATCTGAATACTGTTGCTTGCAAATACGTGTCAACAGCCAGAGGGGTGGAGTGAAGAAAGGGGAGGCTCAACACGGTGTGTAAGCCCCCTTGTATTCTTCCCGTTACGTCTCTGAATGGAAAAAACAGCCGGCGGATTGCCCTCGTCCTCCATATTACCGCCTCCCATTCCATCAGAAATGTTGTCGCTTCTCTCCTGGAAAAGGCAGCGAAAGTCAACTGTGACAACCTCACGGCGCACCTGATTGCAGAGAGACAAAAAGTTTCCAAAGCCGAAGACCATATCCCGGGTGGCGCTCGGCTTTCCCCGTCCATAAACCACATTCCACAACAACCCACTTGTTTCACACTGCTTCATCCTGCCGTAGTTGATGAGACCGCACATAATATCCTCATACTGTGGTTGCCAGACCATTTGAGTCCAGCCATTGGGCTGACAGGCGAACAACGTATTGTCTGCATTTGTGAGAATCACATGCGCCTTTTTACTCCACGAGAGCATCACGGAAACAGCACCCATCTCGTGATCGAATCGACCACCAAAACCACCAATAGCAACATATGTAGGTAGGAGCAAAACCTCCGCAAGATTTGCTTCCGCACAAAGATCCTTCTCTCGTTGGGGATCATGGTCACATCCATCCTCTTCTGCGTCTAATAGGACTCGTCCTCCGGACAGCAGCAGTTGTGCACCGCTTGACGAACACAAGACGGGTGGCGGAACAATAACAGCGGGGCCCGGAAGCCGATCTCTCAGCCGTTCTACGAGAGAAAGCGATTTTTCGAAATCAGTAGTGAACTGGCAACGCACATGTAATCTGAGTGACGATACAGACGCCTCATCTTTACGATGCTCACGATATTTTTCCCACTCCACCAAAGATGCCTCAGCCATGTCCTCCTTCAGATGGAAATAAAGACGAGCAGCGGACTGACTTCTATGATGGATAGCGTCCAGGACTTCCGATGGAATATCGTCTGTCGTGGCAAAACCTTCAGCTGGGGCCGAAAGGGGCAACTCAGTGTCGTGAAGGACGTACGCGCTTGTGTAGGAGTCCATGTCACCAATGACGACGTCACATAGAGGGAAAACCGTAAAACAGCGCAGATGTGGTTGATGCTTCTTTTGCTCCTCGACGTACGCTCGCAGGCGAGAGTACGCACCGTCCGCGCAAACAAAGTAGCATTGTGTAAAAGAGGATGGGTCTTCTCCCTTCCGTGAGTACCGCTTTGCCAGAAGAAGGCGCATGTACTCCTCGTACTCCCAGCACCTGTTAGATGGGCTGTTCAAGAGCACCACGCCGGCAACCTGCTCTGCCGTGTCGTAGAAGTCATGCTGCACCACTTTTCGAAGAGTCATCCCAGCCGCTTTCGACATCTTTCCTGCACGGGCACCACAAAACGGCAAGAGACATCAGAGAACAGGCTGGATCAAAAAAAGGGAAAATTTGGTGACCCCCCCCCCCCCCCAAAAAAAAAAAAAAAACAGCAATAATCCCCAATACTAAATACTAACAACATTCATAATGACAGGCATATTTACACCAAGTAATAAATATAAATATATACATATATTACTTTGTGTAAATATGCAGCAAAGAAAGAAGAACACTAAGAGGGCACACACTCGTGCGTCAACGTCGAAAAACGAAGAATACGAAAAAAAAAGAAATAATAATAATAAGAGACCTTTTGTTTTTGTTGCTGCTGCTGCTGCTGCTGCTCGTACGTTTGTTCGCAGGGTAGTGGGGGTTGTTTCAAAGAGATGCGACCACACACCATGAAGCACCACCATCCCTGAAACGCACGCCATTCATGCTTTCTGCGCACACGAATGAAACAAATGGGGAACACTTCTTGTAAACAAAATCATGCAGGTGACATCTGCATTTGTTCGTATTTGTTGAGGACTGCACTCAAAGACGCGACCCACAAGTCGCTTGATCACGACGACTGCCACACACAAACACACGACTTTACTTGCCTCCGTCCACTATCGTTCAACTTCCCATATTATTTTTTCATCACACGTTTCTCTCTTTCATGTCACGCTTTTCTTCGAGAGAAAGGCAGCCGCTTCACACGGCATTTACCTTCGCGACCCCAGAAAACCTCCTGTGCACTGAGAACAAAACACCAAAAAGAAGAAATAAAAAAACATGTACTGCCACAAATATCGAGACCCAATTCTGTTGCCATGCGGGTTGATTGTTTCGAGGAACTCCCCTGATGGGAACCACTGGAAAAGGGAGCGGTCTCTTGATGAGAGAAGTCTCCATTGCTTGTCGGTACTCCCTCGTCTAATCTGCACCTGTGCAGAGCTGTGGTGTGTTACTATGAAAACAGCCAACTAGATCCACGCAGAGAGAGAGAGAGAAAGGATGGTAAGAAATAAAGCACACATACAGGGATGCAACGCGTTCATATAGTTTCCAGCTCTCTCTCTCTCTCTATCTTTCTCTACGCGTGTATGCGTTTGCCATTCAAGCGGTGAGACAAAGCCATGAATCACACAACCAACAATGGGCAGCCGTTACATGGCGCCAAAGCGTGAGACACGCAACTCAATCAAAAAAAAAAAATCAAGTAGCAATGAAATCGGCAGATAATAATAATAATAATCATATTAAAGAGAAATAAATAGAAAAAAATAAACTATAAGAAAAAAAAAAAAGAAAGGAGGGAAGTGATGCATCCGCATGCTAAGACAGAAATATAATAAACAACCAACGACGACGTTTGATTTTTTTTTTTTCTTGTTGCTTTTGTTGTTGTTGTTTTCTTGCAACCGCTCTTTTGTTCATCCAACCACCACCACGCGCGGCTCGAAACAGGTGTCTTTTTTTTTTTTTGTCCCACCGCCGAAACGAATGAAACGTGCTCCGAAAAAACTGTTCTGAGCGAGAGAAATCAAAAGGAACAACAACAACAAGAAAAAGCCAAGAGCAGAAGAAGAACAGCTTAGACTAGTCGGAGCGCACCAATCCCGCAAACGACAACACGCCTACGCCACGGCAGCGGGGAACGTCTGCTCGGACGACAACTCCCACTTGCATTTGATGTGCGAGTCACCATCGCTGGGGTATTCCACCTCCTCACAAAACCAATTACGCTTATCGGATGGAGCCCAAAAACTGCGAGGACATTTCCCGAACAGTTGTTGATCCCGCGCTCTGCAACTCTCTTTGTTGGCTCGCGACTTCCTGCTCCTTGAAATACTTAGACGTTCGGCAGAATGTGATAATCACCACAACGCAGGCCAAGCAGACAAGAAGGATCATAATGCCGATTGCGTAAGAGTGTGAGAGAATCCAACCGCTCACCGTAGGAAGCGACAGCTTCGTAATGCTGGGCACCGATTGCATGCTCACCGAAATATCCATTGAACACGGCGGACACCCTCAGAGTGCTTCACTGAAGAAAAGAGGTAAAAAGGAGGCAGCAGCAAGCAAGGAAGGCACAATGCCCACACATTACCCACCAGTCAAGCGGATGTTTGACACATTTAGTCAAGGGCAAAACACAGAGGCGTATAGTGACATTAATTAATGTAGTTATATATGCGTCACCTCCTACCGGAGATGGAAGGGAAATGGGCAGGGGAGGGGATGCCAGGGTTGAAGCGAGAAGAACCGAAAAAAAAAAAAAGAAAATGCAATCAAACTGCACAGTGCGCACCACCATCACATACTTCAGGCATCACTGAGTAAAGGGGGGGGGGTAAATAAAAAATAAAAGAAACAAATATTTACGTGCATACATAAATAAATAAATAATTAAATAAATATATATATAAATATATATATATATATAGAGAAGTGAAAAATGACTTCATCTCTGACCTGTGTTGAGATCACTGCAGCACCACAACATTTATAATGTATGAACCACTAATATGCGAGTAGTCACCCCTCCCCTCCTTATAAAACAAAACAGAAAGAAACTTTGTGTCATTCAGGGAATGAATATGACCAGGAAGCACTCACGACCTCCCTTTCTTCGGCCACTTCTTCTTCGTCGTCCTCATATTCAACTGCAGCATCGTCGCTAGACTCTACATCGGATATCGCACCCTCACTTTTCTCTTCATCAATACTCCTCAACACAAAAAGCGCAATTCCCAAAGTGACGCCGACTAAGATGACTCCAAGCCCCGAACACAGTCCAATGATCCATCCGTTAATGTGAACCCACGAGGAGTTCTGCTTCTCCTTGACACCTCCAAGGTCCAACGTCATTTGAGGGATAGACTGGCGTGCTATCGCCTCTATAACAGATGGCAAGATCATATCAAGCATCGCCGAATTGTTGGGGACTTTCTGTGGCACATCCAACTCCTGCTTATACCGCAACGGCGTGGAATCCCCCATAATAGGCACTTGGCGCACCTGCAGCACCGCCAGTAAGAAAACAAAACCAAAAAAAAAAAAAATGCAACTTAACGACCGTATAATGTGGGACACACCGACGGGTAGGGCGAGTAGAGAGAACCAAAAGACCAATCAACACCCTACACAAAGGGTGGGAGGGCTAACAACAACACCCCAGTTTCACCCTTCACAGACGCGGTAACTTTAAGCAAGCCTCTTGAAAAAACAAGAAGCAGAACACTATAAAAACCAGACACAGCAGTCGCACTGATCACGAGCACAAGGCAGTTTTGCCCACACTAACTCTTGCAGAGGAAATAATAAATAAAAAATACAGACTTGTCAGACATTTCATGCTCATCAGCTTATATTGCCCCAACTCTCCAACTTTCTTTTTTTTCTTTGCAATCATTGAGTGTTGTTTTTATTACAAGCCACAAAGGCTCAGTGAAAAAAAAAAAAGAAAGACATTCAATCACATCAAAATAGTTCCAGTGAGTGTGTACATATACACTGAAGATATACGTCGCATTACCCAACTCTGCACTTCCATCCAACGCGTTTCTTCGCACCACTTATCTCTTCTTCGCGGAACGCTCACCACTCCATCATTGCCCTCAACTTAATTACCAAGCAGCAATGAAGGAATAAA
Source organism: Trypanosoma platydactyli (assembly GCA_030849675.1). NCBI lineage: Eukaryota > Euglenozoa > Kinetoplastea > Trypanosomatida > Trypanosomatidae > Trypanosoma > Trypanosoma platydactyli. The sequence goes on along the minus strand of JASANU010000784.1, from coordinate 41,615 downwards.
AAGTTTTAATGAACATGAAAAAAAAAGAAAGATAACTCGTAGGGAAACAGAACATATACTTATCTCGCATCCTCGCAGAGATGAAGAAAAATCAGAATAGTCTCGCCCACTTTTCCTTCTTGAATAAAGAACAAAAGTAGAAAAAAGGTCATTTTAATCCTGGTATACATGAGTAGAGAAAGTAGACAAGTATTAGAAACAAGGGGTGAGTCCTGTTCAGGACTCCTCTATATGTCAAGGCTTTACTGATGAATGGGGAGGTGCAGGCAGCGCCTCATCACCCCGCCTCCTGCGCGAGGCGGTTGGGGCTGGGTGGATGGTTTTTTTTTCAAGCATAAAATCTGTGTGACGCCACCTGCGTGTAACGAAAGATATTCCAATTGTGGGAGAGAAATTGATAATAGCAGTTGGGTTTGACCATTCCCCTGCCGCGGGCTCTAAGAAAAAGGAAATTAACACACACAACACACACAAAAAAAAAAAAAACATAATGAACAAATAAAAGAGGAAGGATAAATATGAGTGAAAACAGAAACAATTCATCCACGCTCTCGCACCTCAGCAGAAAATGCAAGTTAAAATACCTTCGACAAAGTGTGTCGTCTGCACGGGAAAACGAGGAGTTAGTCAAGATTTATGTTCCTGATTCCTTCACTGGAGTCTGGGATTTGATTGCCAAGCTGAGGCTTTGCTCAAGAAATGAAAGGGTGCAAACAACACACTCGTCCCGGCTCCCGCGCGGGTCGGAGGGGGCTCTGGGTGTTCTGCTTAGGAAATCCATGAGGCGCTGCCCGAGAGTATATCAAAGATGGAGTTATCACCGACTGCGGAGCAGCATTTGTTCTAGCGGTATGCAATCTTCCGGTGGGTCACTACCATTCCGGTCCCAGACTCTCTCACAACAAAACAAAACCAAAAAGCCGTTAAACCGCTTTAAGGGACAAAAACAGCGAAAGTCCCCTGCACGCTTCTTGTTTATTCTCCGCACTTGGAAAGGGACCGACACCTTTTTTTTGTAGCATTCTGCGAAAACCTACGTGTTTTAAACTAACTTGTTTTCTTTTTTTTTTCCAGTACTTAGACTTTGCAATGAATCACAGATGGTGAAAAAAAAAAGGGAAGAAAGGCATGATATGGCCGCGCCACCCCCCCTCCCCTCCCAATCGGGATAGCAGCACAACGCCAGAGCATTTCTCTTGCGAGGTCTCAAGAATAATAAAGAGAAAAGAAAAGAAACTTGTCTTCAGAATCCCAGTCCCGTTTATATCCTCTATTTTTTGGAAAGAGTAGACAAAAAGTAATATCAGAAGGAAAGGAAAGTGTGAGCGCTTCGCATGTCTATGATATGCATTCCAACAGTAGTCCAGCAATGCGAGCGAGATCTCATTCACCTCCTCCAAGTCGTACTCATTTCATTTCCTATCATCATATTGCTTACGAAGTAGCTGAAAACCTCAGCGATCAAATGGCCACTGGAATCCCCACCGCCAGGAGGCCTTTTGGAGGGTAGGGGGTTGATAAAAAAAAAAATATATATATATATTTATATATATATATATATATAAATTTAAAGTGATGCATTCTTCAAATTCCTTTCACACCTCCCCTGAACAGCGACTGAAGATGTATACAGCATCGAAAGCACGAAGATACAGAAGGATATCATCATACATACATTAGTAATAAAAGGAAAGCATAAATACGCAGTCATAAGACTCAGCCATCTTCACTCTTTTTTGTCTTGTTCACATGCTCCCGTAAACACACACACACACACACACAAAGAGAGAGAGAGAGTCATACACAGCCAAGCAAACACATACACACAAGTTTAGGGTTTACGAACTGGTGAGAAATTTCACCACAGAAACGGCATCCCGTGCCGCCCAGGCTGCATTAATCCGTAGGCCTTCGATGCCCTGTTGGAAGCTGCGCGACATACCCATTTTCCCCTTCTCGTCTAATTGATTCCAGAAGTTCTCCATATCGGTCGCCACTGCCGCATCAGCCCCGTACTCAAGATACTTCAGCGCGCGACCCAAAATAAGCCCTGGCAGCTTTTTTCCGAGTGTTGACCACATGCGCTTAAGCTGCTCCGCGTAAATGCTTATCTTCTCAGTTTCGGCGGCCAGTGCACTAAGAATGTAAATGACGTCCTGGCTGCGGACCCTATCGGATAGGGCAAATTGAAACAAGTCCTCCACCACACCCTCGACCTTAGACGAGGCGAGCGCGGTCAAATAATGTGCCCGCTCCATTGCCTCCGTGGCCGTCTCTGCAAGCGCCTTCACCTCTTCAAAAGCCTCTTTGCCATTTCTTTTAAGATATACAGAGAAAACGGTGTAGCGCAAATCCGCTGAAATCGGTGTTATGTGCCGCTCGGCATGCAATTTAAGAGCATGATCGACTGTGCATTGGTCATTAGCCACTCCAAGGCGGCGGAAAAGCAGTCCTCGCAGCTGTACCAAGGAATGATTTTCATCAGACTTTGGGGTGTATCCAACTTTCGTCATTGCTTTTGAGTAGAGCTTGCAACAGAAGGTGTTATATGCATTCACTGCCTTTTCTCCTTGCCCAGCAATCAAAATCCGTAGATCACTCTCAAAATCGACGACGGCAGACCAAACTGTGTAGTCATCCTCATCCATATAAGATGAGAGAAGCCTCATTGCATCAACGGTAGTGCAGTGGCCAGATCTGGAAAAAGCATGGTAGTCGGAAATAATCCCCAGCCTATCAAGATTAGAGATTTTTTTTGAAGCAATTGCGGAAATCAAACCCTGCAGCAACGATTCAGTCTTGTATAGCACACGGCAAAACGCGGTTTGCCCACTGTTCATCTTCACCCACGACAATTGAGGAATTGGTATAGTAGTTTCCCGTTCCTCCAGAAGGATCTCCTGATTATTCTTCTCCGGTACTACAAGACGCAGTGGAATCTTCCAAACTGTTTCATCCTCAGAAGCGGTTACATCACCTGTGACAAGGAAGCGCTTTTGCGTAACATGAATACACCCCTGGTCTGCAGAAGAGGCTACCACGAGAAAGGGGTATCCTTGCTTTCCAGTCCAATATTCCATGATGGGAGCCAGCGGTTTCCCTGCTGCCTCGCCCAAAAACCTCCACAAATCTTCGGTGACCGCATTGCTGAATGAAAAATGCTTCAAATATGCTGCCATACCCTTCTGAAAGGCCACTTCTCCAATAAAACTGATTGCCATACGCACAATGCTCCCACCTTTGCTGTAACTGATAGCGTCAAATATATCATCAATTTCCTTCGCATTTTGAACGTCCACCTCAACGGGGTGTGAGCTTCGCATCGAGTCCAAATCAAAAGCACGCATCATTTCATCGTGTACGAATTGCGTAAAAACATGCCACTCTGGGAAGAGTTTTTCTATGGCCCAGTATTCCATATAGGTCGCAAAGGATTCGTTGAGCCAAAGCTCCCTCCACCACTGCATGGTCACAAGATTTCCAAACCACTGGTGTGCCAATTCATGTGCTACAACAATGGCAACTCTCTGCCGGTGAGAGGCGCTTGATTTCTCATCACATAAAAGGGCAATTTCACGATATGTAATGAGTCCCCAATTTTCCATTGCACCTGCAGCGAAATCTGGGATGGCAAGAAGATCAACCTTGGGCAATATGTAGTTGGATTCAAAAAAACCCTCATACAGCGTCAGAACACGACATGCAACATCCAAGGAAAATAAAGCCTGTGATTTCTTTCCCTCGGGTGTAAAAACACGCACCAGTGTTTCGCCCGTCTTGCCGTCTTCGCCAGGATACGTCTTTTTGATGCTTTTCTCAATGTACTCAAATTCACCAATTGTCCACGCAAGAAGATACGTCGACATCTTCGGCGTAGGTTCGAAGAACCAGCGGGTTTTTTCACCCTCCTGCTCGGTTTTATAGTGCGGCATATTAGAGAGCACCGTCATGTTTGACGGCGCCGTGATAACCATCTCAAATACGGCCTTTGTAGCAGGTTCATCCCAGCATGGAATTGCACGGCGTGCGTCCACAGCCTCAAACTGTGTAGTACCCATGTAAGATACCTCTCCCTTGACAGTGTATTTGCTCCTGTAGAATCCGGCAAGATTATTGTTAATAATACCCGTGTAATCGATCGAAAGAATAGCATCCCCAGAAAAGGCCTTTTGAAGGGGAAATGTTGCCCTCATTTCGGTTTCATCCAGAATTATCGATTCGATAGGAATGTTCTCTGGTTCCGCAGATGACCCTGCTGGCACCAGTGTCACCTTCACAAAGGCAAGCTCATTGTAGTTGAGTGTGATGCTTGTTTGTGGTTCCTTCGCTGTTATTTGCACGTCAACATGACCTGCGAAGACAAACGCATCAAAGTCAGGAGTTATAAATATTTTGTAGTGGTGAGGCGTGGGATCGGCCGGGAGAATGTTTCGTGGCGGTGCCATTTTTGCTGTTGTTTTTTTACGTTTTTTTTTTCCCTTTTCTGCTGCCCGATAGCTCCGCACGTGGGTATGTAATACTGAATCAAATTATATATATATATATATATATATATATATATATATATATACTTTATAGTGATAATATCGATGATAACAACACTTTCTTACGACCGGCATGTAAAAATGGGGAAGAAAAATGCATTGGAGGTAACGACAACAAAAAAGGCAGCAGCAAAAACAAGAGATGGAAGAGAACCTCACACAGCGCAGCAACGGGACTTTGACGATTTAAGTGTTTGTGTTCTTGTTACTCAGACTCCTTGTCTTTGAGAAAGGCCTGCATCATCTTCTCCACCCGGGCGGCCTGCTGCTCGTTTGTCCGTTTTTCCTCTTCCTTTAGCCGCGGCGCTTTGTCTGACAGATACTGCCGCTTCGCAATCAGTAAAGATTCTTCAAGCTCCCCCATGCCAGTGCCGGATGCCGCTGACACATTTGTAAAGGGGATGCCCTCGTAGAATTCGTGTGTGAAGAGCGAAAGCGACTGGACTAAACTCCCCGCGTAGTTCTCAGCATTACCGCCTGCAACGGCATCGGCCAGCGCATCGTTGTCCCTCATCCAGACTGCAACCGCGTCGGAGGAAACAACATCGGTCTTGTTGAAGGCAAGAAGAAGGGGAAGCTGCTGCTTCAACATGATGCTACTGGAATACAACATGGTGCTCATAAATACTTGAGGATCCGCGCACCGTATCGTGTCGATGACAAAAAGCAGCGTTGTTGGCCAGGTGGCTGCGAAGGATTCTGCAATGATTTGTCCAGACGCGGACCATGTAAAGACCTCAATCTGGCCGGGTGTGTCCACCACAATCCACTCAAGTCCCTCCCTTTTCTCAAGGATGTCAATGACTTGATGAAACTTGGTTGCAAACAGATTCAGTGAGGTCATAATGGCTCCGTTGGGTCCCAGGCGATACTGCTTCATCACTTCCTGGTAGTTCACAGTGTCACGAATGTCAATGTTTGCGTTGTAAGGAACGTCTGTGACGGCTGGGTCCAAGTTGATGAAGTACGCCTGCTTCTTCGTCTCCGCAGCGTAGTGTTGCATGCGATGGACCAGCGTCGTCTTACCCGTCCCCGCCATTCCCACCACGAGAATAACCAGCGGCTGTGGGCTCCGCTCTGACATAATGAACGAAAGAGCAGCACTTAATCCCAGGCAGTAGAGGAAACAAAACGAAGATCAACGAGGGGAAAAAAAGAAGAAAAAGGGAGTACATACACAAGAATGAGTGGGGGGAGGGGGGGGGGTAATGAAATGAAGAGGCATCCCCATCACAAGTAAACATACACACACACACACACACACACTCTTTTTCTTCACGTTTATTCACTCAACACAATTTCTTGGCCAAAATGTGAAGTACGCCTGACTTCAAACTAACGACAACAGAAAAGGAAAACAAAGAAAAAGGCTTCTGGTGGCAATTGACGTCACAACTCAGTCCGTTGCAAACGGCAAAAGTGCTCGCACCCGCTCAAGCTCTGCCCGCAATACTTCTTCTTCAGAACATGTCTGCAGGAGGAGACTCCAGTCGCGTTCCACACGGCCAAGAAAACGCATCAAATCGTGACGCATGGCCAATTTGTTTCCAGATATGCGTTGAGCAACGGCAGCCGCAAGAGAGAGACAGTGCGACAACCCACGCCCATCTTCCCGTTCATCCTTCACGCCAACGTGCCGATGGGCACCACGACGACAGATGCGGAAAAAAAGCTGTTGGTGGTACAGCGGTGTTTTAAACGCAACTTTTAGCGACTGTGCGGGAACCGCATAAAGAGCGCGTAAGCAGCTCAGCGCACCATGCACATGCTCTGACGACTGCTCTCTAGCCCCATTGAAAGGTTTTCGACTGCACTCGTCCATGGCGACACCGTCGATGAGCATCCTAAACAGCTGCGAAGCGTCCGCCGCACACCGCGGATGACGCAGCCACCACTCAGCGTAGCCTGAAGCAGCAAGTTCTAGTGGCCATTTTCGAAACAGGAGGCTCCAACTCACGTTTTCCACCTCATCCCCATCCCGCTCACGGATGGTTGCTACGTTAATATCGGCATTATCCTGCGAAACAGTACGGGCAAGTACCTCTTGAAGCTCACTCAAAAAAGTATGCGACGCTGCGGGTCGCGAGTGAGCTGGCAGCCTTATAGTTGCTGTACTTGAGGGCTTGTAACTTTGCCTCCCGTCAAACAAAAAACCTTTGCCTCCATACCTTGTACACCACTCGACACTACCATCTTCGGCGGCTGTAGCTTTTCTTATAGGCGTAACGCGGCAAACATCATCGTACGGCAAAAAACGCGCGCTCACATGACCCGCTCCAACCACGTTTCTTCTGCGCACAACCGCCGGGCATCGTGCAGTCGGCCACCCCGCTGCCCCGCAAAAGACACCACCACTACGGACTACTGGAAGCCCCACCGACTCGGTCTGGTCACATCTTCCGGCAGTGAGGCCGCTCGAGAGTTGCATGAAATCTAAACAACAACAAAAAAGCTCTTCGTGCCTCGCCACCGGCCCCAATTGAAAAACAAAAACAGAAAAAGAAGAAAAAATAATGGCCCTCTGCCTCTCCCATCTTCTCACACCACATCGTGGTGAAGCGAAGAGTCGCTAACCACCGCGAGAGGCAAACAAACAGGCAAGTTCACACAGACACATACGCAGAGAAAAAGAAAACAGCTTTCTTTTTTTTTTTTAAGAGAGAACCATCACTAAGAATCTTGCAAATCAAATGTAACTGTCTCTTCTCGCTGCAGTAACCAACCGCTGCAGGAGAGGAGCGGGGGGGGGGGGTGATGGCAGTACTTCCCCGCAAACAACCATGTGCCATTACCAGCCTTGGGGAAAAAGAGCTTTGAAGCGGCGCACAAAGAATTTCTGCCGGGGGCCACCAACATCAGAGCCGTACTGTCCACGTGCTCTCCAAATATCTCGGCTGTGCGTCAACGGCTTCTGGCCAATCACTTCGTGGTAACCAGGATGCACGTGGTACATGGAAGACTTAAACTCTGTCACCTCGAGAGTCTTCCGCGGCGCAGACCCCACGGCATTGCAACGCTCCATCTCTTTGATGCGTTGCCGATCCCGCTCAAGGGAGTGGTGCATCATTTCCTTTGATACCTCGTCACGTGAGTGAAACCAATACATGTTTTGCGCATAGGTGCGAATTGCCGCCTCCCGTTCCCAGCCAAGAACTAGTTTGTAATCCACCTCCTCCGTCGTCAGCGCGTCGTTCAGAGGGTTCCGAAAGGCGCCGCGAACTTCTTCCGTGACAACATCACGACGCGAACGCAGTGGAAACCGACTCGCCCCTTTAATAAGAGCGCGATACAAACGCAGCTTCTCCTGCCGTCTGTAAAGCTGCTGCATCACTCCTCCCCTCCCCTGGAGCACACGCAGGCAGGAAAAGTAAGGAAGAGTGAGGATGGAGCCTAATGCAGAATAAAAAATAATAAGCCAATAAGACAACACACCACTGCAACCAGTCTACCGGAAAGTTCCTATACGACTGCGAGAAGAAAAAAAAATCCATCAACAAGATGAACCCCCGTGAAGCAAAAGAGAGAGAGAGGGAAGAAGAGCGAGTTCTAATCCTTCATGCGCAACGGCAACGCAACAGTTCCAAGCAGGGCTAACCAAGTACAAATACAACGTTAGTCAATCACTTCCTGGAACAATAATGGTGTTTTAAAATCACTACACCTTTCGGTTTTACAGTTGCTACACACGCATACACATACACACATACTTTCAGTATGCAAAACAAGTGTGAATCGAAGGCAAGCAATCAAGAGGGAAAATAGCAAGAGAAAAGCAACACCACGGCGTGCTGCCGCAGGTAGACGTTTTATAGACTTTTTTTTTTTGTTCCTCACATACGTCCATCAAATCTGAGACATGAGGAGTAAAAAAAAAAAAAAACGTAATTCCTCCCCCCATTTTTTTTTTTTTTTGCTCTTATTTAATTTTGGCAATCTGCGTTGGTGCAGCTCGTAAAGTTTGACGCTTGTTTATTTATTTTTTTTGCTTCAAATGACCATCGGTTATTATCCCCCCTTTTTTTTAAAAAAAGAAAAGCACATCTCACACGATTTTACACGGCGTCTTTCCCGCTTGTTATTTTTATTTGTTGTATTGTGTGTGGCGTCCATCGCACACATCATCACCCCCGCCGCAGCATGGCGGGACACGTCGCAATCCGAAAAAAACAGTGAAATAAACAAAAGAAATAAGTGAAAAACATAACAAAAACAGAAGCGAAGAAATATATATATATATATATATATACATGACATGCTAAACTCCCACAAAAGCATCAGAAGAGTAAAAACTAAAAAATATATATGTAAAATAACGGAAAAAAAGATACTGAACTATATATATATATATATATATATATATACGTGGGGACGAACAGGGTTTGGGGAGAAACACAATAAGAGGATAGAGGTGGAGAGGGGGGAATAAAAAGAGGTAAAAGAAATATGAGGTTGCAGGCCTCAAACTATCAGCCACTGAGGCAGTTGCGCGGAACAGCACCTGTCATTTCACTTCTCCTCTCCTTCTGCTCTTTTCTCTCTCGCTCTCTCACGGCACAACAACTGTGGCATAATATTGACAGAATATTCACGGAGCAATTCGCCCCCTCTTTTCTTTTTTTTTTCAATGGAACACATCTCCATCGCAGGATATGTTGGTTTCATCACCCGATATCACAAGAAATGGGTTTGGACCCTCCTCTTCCATATCCTCCGGCAGAAAACCAGGATCCATAACCATCACAGAAGATCCTTTTTGCAGAACAGCATCAAACACTTCCTCGTTGTCAAAATCGGCACGTAGAGAATTTCCCTCTATTTCTCGCCAAACCATGGGCACAATCATTTGGTCATCATCGTCAGAAGTCCAACAACAGAATATAACACAACCAGCAACAACGGCAGATGCAACCAGAAGGAACGGAATAAATATTGCGTACCAGTACTTCTGCGCTATCGAGGGAGGCGCAGACGGTGGCGTTGTTACGTTGACGGAAAACCCCTCCTGAACTTCACACACCACCACAAACAAATTTGAATCAATGTCAGTATTGTATGGCGCAAAGCCAAGACCGTCATACCATGTCGATTCACTGGGATTCTCAGCTGCAATACGAGTAATCATGTACACTTGTCCATGCGCGGGATACTTATCTGGCCAATATGACGCGTAACCGTTCATTGGCCCTCGGCCAAGGAGAGTGTAAAGCGAGCCACGATAAAATGAAACACCGAGGCTGTCCACCTTGTCATCCGCAAAAAGACCCAAATTCCATTGGTAGATGCAATGTATTGAAGCAGAATCCACGCCACGATTACATCTTCTAGAGAGATCTGGCTCGACACGAACACTGTACACAGCATCCCCTCCCATGTATGTGTATGCATCTCTTCCATTGGTTGCCACAGTCAGCATAGTCCGTCTAATGGACTCGTGTGCGGCGGGAGTTTGGTCAGCAGTGAGGACCCCACCTTTTATGCGGCAAGCATCGGCGGAATTGGAAAAATCAACACGACCACCAAAGTTTTCCTTAAAAATGTTGCTTGAAAGAGCAAAGTAGCGCTGGATGTTGACAGTTCTTACCCCAGTGCTCTGTGCTGCTGCGGTGATGTGTGATGCGCATACCAGTGAGTGCAAAAGTACAAAAATGATCGCCCACCATGCCGCGATTCGTGCCGTTGAAGCAGCTCTCCCACACACCCTTGTAGTCATTAATGGATTGATAGGTGTATGTGTGACTTTGTATGGGTGCGTCTGCGTATGTGCGGTCTCTTACTCGTTCAAAACAAAAGGGGAAAACAAGCAGACTGCCACAGTATGGTGGAAGCAACAGCTGCGTGCCATCCAAGAGATGAAGTCGCATTGAGTTGGCTCACGCAAAAAATGGCAAACTCCATAATTGGGGGGGGGGAAAGAAAAAAAAGGGGTGAATACCAATAACTCACATCCAGATGGCACCTAGAGTGAGACAAAACCCTACACATGACGACACGTTGTGCCCGTTCAAGAAACTCGCAAAGCAATCCACGCTACAAGCGAGAGAGAAATGACCCCGGGTCTTCTGTGCCCCATCCTGCGGCTGCATTTGACAGGGGATGTGGAGGGATATCGAAGTGTCCACTGCAGAATTGTCAGCCTCAATCCACGGAAAGCACAACAAACACATCATTTAGTTCAACGGTGAAGTGCACTTTCTGGCAGGCATCAATCTCACTAAAGGGTTGCAAAGGGCACAACGATTAGAGGGGTGTGCACACACCCTTTCCCTCCCCACATACCGAAATGGAGTAAAAAAACAGTACACAGCAAACTGGCGTAGTCATATGTTGTTGTTATTATTGCCCCTCTTTCTTCTTTACACGCCGCCACAGAAGAGAAAAAACAACTACAAGGTAACTTGAAAAGAGAATAAGTGTTACTTCAACCCGAACCACTCAGCCCAGCCCAGTACCGGTTTCTGCGGTTTGGGTGAAGACGATCGAGTAATCCCCATCGCTGCCTCGGTCATGTGAAGCGGCACCGTGCGAACCGGCGGTACCATCACTTTTTGCTGCGTGGTGTTCAGGTGATTGGCGGGGGATCCAACGCGCCATGATATTGGAGGGTTTATACTGGCACCACATCGCCCTTTTTGTGCGGCGGCATCACGCAGATGTTGCACCTCCCTTCGCAGCAACATCACCTGTGATGCCAAATAATGCACATTTACGGATGTCGGTTCCAGACTGGCGCGCACATCATCATCCCATTCGTCCTCAGTATTTGTTGTGTGGTTCGTCCCTATATCATCGCCATGAGATGCGTTGATGGGACGTTCTTCACAAACCTGGGAGGAAGGGTCCTCAAGAACCTTGCACTTCTCCATCCAGTTTACATTCCCACCAATGCACTCCTCGACTAGTCTCACAAAATGCACCATGGCCTCGAATTTTGACATGCTACCAAGTTGTTTCCATGCAGCGTGCTTGACACTCTCATGTGTCCACCAGATGGATGGCGCAGCACTCGTGCACGGGCCACGTTCCGCTTGTTGTCGCAGCGCATAAAGAAGAATCTTTCGTTCGTCTTCGATCTTTGTGGTGGACTCCAGATTTCCGAACTCATAGTCGAAGAACTGTGCAACCTTAAAAAATTTTTCGGGGAATGTGTAGTCCATGTATTTCAAAAACCGCTAGCACTCCACCCACTACGCAGCTGGACGCTGAGTGGATTTTCCTCACCGGTAGGTAAAAAAAAAAGAAAAAAAAAACAGTAAAGAAATAAAAGGAGGGGGAGGAATAAAAAGAAAGTTTGATGCGAGCAACCACGGGAGAGAAGACAATCCTCGACCTCATCGTCTCTTCCATCCGGTGGGGATTAGGAGGGTAAATGAAAAAAAAAACAACTGATAGTAAAAATCTCGATGTGTGTGAAAGATGGAGAAAAAGCGATAACGTACAAGAAATGGCAAAACATGGAAAATGGTTCGCCCATAACCATCCCCCGCACAGAATTCATATCTGTGATTCAAGAAAGGGGCGAGAGTACAAGCTCGATGACCATACCGTTATGATGTCTTAGAGATGCGCATACATAAGTGGGGTCACAGACATGATCCATGGAACTTTCCCTGACCACATCCCGCTTGAATATATATATATATATAATATATCCTCTTTTGTAGAGGCCGTTAATAAACGGATAAATGCGGATGGCACATACTTTATAGTGGCCAGAAAATAAGTTGAGCAACACCATTCTTGCTGCAAGCTTTCCGAGAAGGGGGGGGGGGGGAAAGAAGGAATATATGTGGGTAGGGGGGAAGTTCTCAATTCATTTATTTGTTTTTCGCACTTCCTCCTCTGTGTTATGTTATGTCGTACAACTACACGAGGGGCGCCCAACCCTCCTCTCCCCGTCCTCCAGGTGCTTGTAGTGGTGGCTTGAAACTGAAACTAAGGAAAGCACCTGGCATCACCGTTCCGGTAGGACGGCAAGGGATTCTGTAGGCAATTATTCTGCAGCGTCTGCCGTGCTCTGCGATGCAGTAGAAAAACTAATGAAGACCAGAGCGTTAAGGCCATTTCTGCGTAACACAATGCCACGTACTGCGGTCCCCCATTGCATGGAAAAGGCAGCCATGAAAAGCTTGATGTAGTTGCACATGACGTTACCATCAACACAATAATCGATGTTTTGCCTGTATTGAATATGAAAGAGCACAGACGATGTAATGATAGCAGCAGATGTTGTTTCCACGCACTTTCTAAGCAGAAAAAACATCTCTTTTCACATGTTTCCTGAGAGCAGAGTGACTTGCTTGCGTGTGTCCCGTTATTGGTAAGGGAAGAGGCAGAGAGCATATATCTACTCATGTCGCAGAAAGATGGCCGAAGTAGTGGAGCTAAAGAACGACAAAAACACATGATGGCGAAACCCTTTGGTGTCATTGCACGCCAAACACGATCGGCCACCTCTGGAGAGCGCCAGTGGGCATCCAAGTAAACGCTTGGGTCAGCGAAGCGAAGAACCGCGAAGCGTGTGGAGCCCAACCATGGGAACCATCGCTCCACCATCCTGGAGCTCGACTGACTAAAGCTAAAAAAGATGTACAACGTGTCCATCCCCTCTACGGCGTGTTGCAGCAGCCCACAGTGGAACAAATAGCACCACACCCTCTGCGTTACTAAATAGAGTGAATGACAGACCATCAATTCACCGCCTGAAGTATTACAGCCATTGCAGGTATTACTCGCACCATTCACCATGAGGCCGCTACACCGATTTAGCGCACCACACAGAAGGAAGACAATACTATGAAAGAAAAGGTCACGGCAACACAAACGCAGGAGGTTACCCAGAGCCCCGTTAGTGTACACCCTCAGCATCTCGGTGGCGAAGGCGTTAGCGAACTCGGGATCCATGGCCCGCTCTGCATCAAGAATCCGCTTTGACGAGACTAAAATCCTCTCATTTGAAAGAAAAAATGATGAGTGTGGTAAAGAGTCTCCAACGGTGTTGACGACATCCGTGGAGGGATTCGACAAGGCAAAGGCCGTCCGCAAAATGAAGGCCTTTCGTTTTGTAGCAATTACACGCATAGTGGTGTACACGACTGGCGCAGCGGCAACAGCAATAGTACCAACCACGGCATACCACTGCATTGTGTGTCTCAGAGTATGGCTAAACAACTGCATACTTTTTGCACCACATCTGCCATCACCATTTCTGTTTTCGTACAGAAGATAACGCACTAACGGTCCCACACTAAACCACATCGACATGCAACACTTCTGCCGCCGTGATTGACAACTTGAGATGATGGCATCAGGGGTGGGGGAGTTGGTATAAAACAAGACACACACACATGCCAAAGAAAGAAAGAAAAAGAAAGCAGTAAAGAAACAGCCACCGAGAATAATAGAAAAAAAAAAAAAGAAAAGAAAAAAACGGTAATTTCAGCTAACAAGATGAAAATAAAAATCAGGAAAATATGCGCAGGTAATGTAAAGCAAATCAATCAATCGACCCCGTCCCTTCAGGATAAACAAAAGAAAATGTAGATGAGTCCATACGTTCGTTGATGTGCAGTCACATAAGAAGAGAAAACGATAGTCCTAATACAAAGAGCATAAACCAACAAATCTCACGCGAACACAAGTGTATGAGTGAACGTAAAAGAAGGGAAATAAACATTCTGTTTCCATGGCGTCTGCCCTATTGTGGCTAATCCGCTTCATGGGTATGTGAAGCTTCTGGTGGCGTTAGGTTTAAGATAAGATTCTCCTCCCTCATGGTGCCTTTGTTGCAGCGATTGTCGTCAGTACCATCCGTCACATTCAGAAGTTCAAGGGGCTCAAGAGCACCAGCAACAGTAGGCACCGACATGACTGTCATGGAGGCGTCACGCGGTAAAATCCCGGGGTGCACGCTCTCCACTTCGGGTGCTTCGGTGCGCGTAATGCCATCCTGCAGGTATGCACCTGACACACCTACCGCTTCTTTAACGTCCATTGTTTCTACTACTTCTTCCCCATCGATGCCGTTGGTTCCCTCCCGCAGCGGCTCAAACTGAAGCATCGCTTCCTTCTTGATTTCCTCAGTGAAGGTGCGTGCCTCAGACCTACAAGTGACCAATACCACCTGTAAAACATCCCTAAGAGGTACAGTGTCCTCTCCCAGAGCAGAAAGTTGCGCCACGATACTTGTATATGCTGCATTCAGTGCACGGTCCAGAACCTTGCATTGCTGAGCGACACTATCTGATCCGCGCTGAGATGTGACCGCTGCATTGACCGCACGTTTCTCCAGTCTTGCTATTATGTCCTGCAGTGCATTGATTTGCTCCCTCAGACGTCTTCTCTCGGCAATATGGCACGCCTCCCGCTCCTGCAGTTCCGTCTCCAGCTGCACAACATGTTTCTCACAGGCTAATAGTTGGTCTCTGAACTCCTGGTCACTCTGCCTGCCTGCTGCTACTAGAGCCTCGTTTCGGCCCACTTGCACTCCCTCCATGTAGCCCGCCTTTTGGCCTACATCATACTTCTCATTGGCGATGCGATCGAGTGCCTGTCGGTGCTGCACCTCCGCTTCCACAAGCTGCAGGCGACGCTGGTCTTCCAAATGGCGTACGCGGGACTCGTGTGCCTCGTGCTGGATTTGTAGGTCATTCTGCAAGCGGTGCATATCATCTTTCAGGCGACTAATGGACTCAAGGGCGTGATGGTAGTTGTTTCTTTCCTCGTCAAGACGCCTCTTAAGGTGCTCAATGGTAGCAAGAAGACCATCACGATCTTTTGTCATATCTTCCAAATCCACATCACTGATTGGTGCCTTCCCTATTACCCTTTTCAGGATAATTTCAATGGCGGCGTTATTCTTCTCAATTTTTTCGTCAATAGAAAGGCGGTCAATTTTTTCGTATAGAGAAGCTAGTTGAACGTGAACCCGTTCGATGCCGCGTTCAATGGTGGATAGTTGCCCGGTACCTTCACCCCCGAATAAAGGAGCCGCGTTGTTGTTACCTTGATTATTCCACCCTATCTGTTGCTGCTGCTGCTTTTGTTGTTGTTGTTGTAATGCCTGTAGAAGGAGGGTGTGCAAAAGCGCACTCACATCACCAGTTCCAGTTGCAGACGCATCTGCAGGCCCTAAAGCTGGCTTTGGTGACGATTCCTGTTGAGCACCTGCTACTACACGCTCACCACCAGTGAAAAGTAGATCCTTCACTGGGGCTTCTGACTTGTCATCCATACCGGCATTGCCACGGGCAATAGCGCTGCGGCAACGCGTGATTTCGTGGCATGTTATGTGCACTACAACCGTTTCAGAAGGTGACACCTCTGGGTTGCTAATGCCCCGTCGAATTCGGGTTTTCTTCGGCGGTAAAAATCCCAGCCGGGATGCCTCACCACCACACATGCCAACGAGCAGCTCCTCAATACCATCCATCATTGCACCGTCACCCACTATAATTTCGCGCGGTGCTTCCAATGGAAGCTCTTCGATCATCTTTCCAAGCGAGAAGAAACGTGTGTTGGGAACACGCCGCAACAGCCACGCCATCAATGAGACCAAAACGACATCACCGCGGGAGACTTCGGCACCTGGAAGAACTGTGTTTTTATCAGATCTAGCACCCCATACCATAAAAGGTGGCATAGAGCTGCTTTCTGACTGCAGGTAGTGAAGTGTTGTGTGCGCCGCGGCAACAAACTCGGTGCACTCACGCCGTCCCTTGAACATTAGAGACCAGTGGATACCAAGCGTTGGGTCGTACAAAGAGGCAAACTGTGTTTCAGTCTCATTTTGAAGCAGCTGCATGCTTTCATCCATCCGAAGACGACATATGGGTTTCTTCTCACGGTTTACAATCGCAAGAATGGGAAATGTATTGATAGAGGCGTTTGTGCGCGGAACACATGTGGCGACAACACAGGGCCCCATAGACACCTCCCCCTTGTACGCAAGTACAACGGCCTGTGTAGCTGTCTGAAGTGGTGACGGGACACCGTGTGGTTGACCCGGCGTGCTTTCCCCGTCTACGAGGAGGTTTGAGAGTGCCTTACTGTTGGCGCTCCCAGCACCCCGATCCTCATAACGTAGCGAGGTCACACCCTGTTTAGACTGCAACTCGTCTTCCATGAAGAGAGACTTCATATTCCTAGAGGTGGCCGCCCTCCCACCAGCACGGTTGATGATGTTGTTGGTTGCGTGGGGTGCAAGTGCACGATCTTCGTTGGTAGATGAGCTCCAGTAATCAGACATATGCAGGCGGCGGCAGAAGGAGCAACGTCAAATTATCAAAACTAAGCTAGACAGTTCCCTCTTTATATTGAAAAAAAAAAGACCCTCTTTCCCTCCAAAGGACGAGTGAAATAATATGACGTTAAACAGACGATACCTAATGAGACGAAAAAAGGGAAAAAAAAAAAAAACGATGAGAGAAAAGGGTAATCTTCCACAACTGAATAACGCGCAATTCACCCCCCACCCCCCAACACCACCGCCATTGTTACTGTGACTTTTTCCATCACATCCAAGACCAAAAATAGAAATGTCCCCACTTTTCCTCAGCCCGTGCCAACAAAACTAATAGCAATAGAACATCATTGCAAGCCGATCATCCCCACCCATTCTGTCCCTTTGTATGCCTTCCTCCCAGTGAGTAGTTTAGCGTGAGGCGGTGAGAGACAGATGAGCTAGGAGTGGCTCTGTAAAGAAAAAAAAAAAAACAAAAGGAGGCGCAAGGGAAAACAGGATATCTAACTTACATTCTAGGCACCCACAAATCAAAGATTGAAACTAGGAGTAAAACGGTAGTACGCTGGTGGAAAAGAAAAAAAAAGGTGTAGAAGAGTATTTGTAAAAACATTCACAAGAAAACGAACCACTACAAGTCGAAACACGTATCATCCAGCGGGTTGTGGCGTATCAGCCATTCCGCAAGGAAATCAACGGGGTTTTCTGGTCGCATCTTACAGACTTCCACAAGGCCCTTACTTAGTAGCGGCAGAATGTTGCGTTGCAGATAAAGTCGAAGTGGGGCTTTGCGTTCTTCTAACGATGCCAGATCCGCCATCTCGATAGATCGACATGCGTTCGCTGTTAGTGAACGCTCCATGCTCTCGCGAATGTATTCTTCCTTCTCACGCTCGCACTGTTCCAAAATGGAGCGAGTCTCTTGCTGTTCTACTTCCAATTCCAATTTGCGCATCCGTATTTCTTCCGCATGCTGCTGCTGCGGTGTCGGTCCAAGGTTGTGTGGTGAGCCAATGTACTGACGCAGTAACAGCACCACCTTACCAGGCGGTTGCACGGCAAACGCGGATTCCGGTGGTGGGGGAAGCAGGAGTGGCTCCGCATCCACCTTCACAAACTCCACCATTGGGGCACGTCCTCCTGGCGAGAGCGATTTCGCCACCGTGCGTGAGCACTCAAAGAAATTCGGCAAGGAGTAGTCTACATCGACAAATTGACGGCGGTGCTGAGTCAGCGCCTCTTCAAAGCGCAACAGTCTTTTCCCTGAAGTTCCAGTTGCCTTACCAAAGGCATTCGACATCGCTGTCAGCCGGTCACGTAGAAAATTTTCAGCTGCCTCAAAAACAAAGACAAAATCAGGGAGTCGCGCTTCATCACACGGCTCAGTTGTAGGTGGTGCGGAATTCACTTCGGGCAACGCTGTACCCCCTCCCCCTCCTCCTCCTCCGGCAGCAACAGCAGAAGAGATGATGGGAGACTCTTCGACAGTTTCCAACATATCAACAGGTTCACTACCAAAGACAAGACGAGCCTGCGCAACAGTCTCCGGGAAACCATCAAGCACGTAGCCTTGGTTTCGGCAGTCGGCACAGGCGAAACGCCACCGTATCATGAGAGCGAGAGCCTTGTCGTGAAAAGGTGCGTTCTCCTGCCCCTCATTGACGACATCCTCATCCTCACCAAATGCCCTTTTCCCGCTCGTCTTGTTAAGACGTTTTTGTTTCATTGACTCCTTTCGTTTTTTGGGATTGGTTGCACCTGCTACATCAGAAGCTGTCGTCGGCTGTAGCCGCGCTTTCATTGTGAGTACACGCTCCATTGCAGAAATGGTATCACGTAATTCTGCTGCACGATCACATTGTTGAAGCCATTCCTCTGCAAGTGTCTCTACCTCATGCATTTCTTCACTCGTTAGTGTAAATTCTGCATCACTTTTCTCTACGTCACCGTTTCCCCCAGGGAGGTGCTTGCTTTTGTCGCCCTTTGACCATGCCTCCTCTCCAATCGTGTGCTGCGTCTCCTCTAGTAGCGGTTGTGTGTTCACCATCTCTGCAACTTCCTCTTTTTCATCATCATCACCGCCACCATCGCCATTATCCACATTCATTTTTTTTGAACGGCGCAGGAACGCACGCTTTTTCGCCGCTGTCCGTCGTGACTTCTCGCAATCACACACATGTCGGTAAAGCACTTCCAGCCGTTCTTTCAGCGTTGTAATATGCGCCTTGTACTCCTCAACGACTCGCTCCATTGTGAAGACCGGTAACTGATAGTGCTGCCGAGCAAGCTCCTCTGCCACACATGTCTTACCAGAGAGTGGTGGCCCGAGGATGACAATACGGATGGGCTGCAGGTTGTATGCCTCAACGAACTCAAAGGCAACTTTCTCGATGCAGTGAACAAAACCACTTCGTGACACCCAGTCTTCCTCCTCAGGCATGGTGTCACACATCGTCCGGTTATCAACGCGCAGATTGATCGTGAAGAGCTCCACGTTTCTGTGAAGCACAAAACTACCTGGAGACACATGAAAAGTTTTTTCGACCCCAAATGCGTGATTCATCGCGCGCACCATCTGGCGCCACGTCACTGTACCGCTATCCACCCCAAACACATAGCGCAAGGTTGGCGGCGTCGGCTGCTCTAGCAACCGCTGCGTGAACGTCACGAGATCTTGCACATGTACTGTCGGCACGATTTGTGTGCCGTCGCCGTAGATGGGAAGTCCACTATCCTCTCGTTTCCACACCTGTGTGAAGAAGGGTTTCAATACATCTTCACCATCACCGTACATCAGACCAGAAAATATGACACATGTATACAAGTGTCGTTCGTCACTGTTTGCAGCAGCCACAACCCGTTCCGCCTCTCGCCAGTTATAATACTTTGCGTGTGGAATCCGGCGGTTGTACTGATCTTCCGTCAGGATTTCCACCTCGTGTGGAGAACCATCCAACTCTTCATCACCGGCAGCATTGGTGTTGTCATTGGTACTTTCAAGAGGGCCAAGAATTGCTTCTACCTCATTGCGGTCCAGCGCCAACAGCTCTTGATTCTCGCGATCTATTCCCACACCCTCCTCATCATCTTCCTCTTCTTCGTCCCATTTCCCGTCACCATCATCTTCATTTTTGTTTCCCATATCATCGCTCAACGGTTCCAATGACAGTGGAGGAGTCGCAAACCAGGTCATCAGAGAAGACACAACAACGACACGCTTGGGTCTCGGTAGCTCAATGGTGGTAAGAACATGCATCATATCAAAGACATCACGCGCCTGCCGCAATTCCATAACAATGTAGTCCGCATTGATGATGGCCTGCCGCATTGCCAGCTTGTCACCACGCCAGAAAATACATGTGTCATCATCGACAGTGCCCTTCTCACCAGTATTCTCAATACCAGTCACACCACCCTGTGACTCACCGAAAGAAGCATCGTCAATACAAAAGGCATCCACGGCAGGTTGGTCCTCAGTCGCTGAAGGCCCCTCTTCATTTTTCTTAGGTACTTCTCCCTTGTCCCACATGCAAGCAAAAAACTTGTATTGCTTTTTAATGGCTGGAGCATCAGTGTCATTGCTAGAGTTTGTACTTCCCTGAATCAGTCGACGCATTACCCGCCTTCCAAAATACGTGTCGGCATACGCAACAAGCACACCCGTGGCTTTTGGCAAAGTAATGCTTTTTAACGATGTATCACGCAACGCTGAATCCATGTTTATCTATTCACTTCCCTAGTGCTCTGGAGCATACAGAAACAACAGTGGAATAAAAACACCACATAGAGAGGACGCGGAAAAACGAAACATCATACCCATCCCCAAGGTGTTATCCCCACAGACGCCAAGGGCAAAAAAAAAGAAAAAAGAAGATAAAACAACAATCACAACCACCACAATAGGAGCCACTAAAACCACAACAAATGTATACTTGTCGTCCTTCTTTTTTCTCTTTTCTTTCGGATTCGTTCCCTTCAGTTAACGTGGAAATATTGCACCTCCAATTCCGAGTCTTTATTCGGTCTCCCTTCCTCTCTCTTTAAATATCTAAAGTGAGACAAAAGAAGAAGTGTGCCAACCATCCATTTTCACCACTCGTTCTCGACCATTTTTTTAAAAAAAAAAAGCTTTTTTTTTTTTTAATGCTTTTCATGCCGTATTTTTTCTTTAAAAATTTTCCTTTTTGTTTTCGAATTGCTTGCTTTTTGCCCTTCTGCTTTTTTGCTACATCATCTTTTACGCTCAAAAATTTTTCTTGTTTTTTTTTTCTTTTCCCGCTCTTCTGCGTTATTCCCGTTAGGGGAGGGCAGAGAGGGAGGGAGTGTAAGCAGACGAAGGGGTCCTCTCAGGGTGGCCGATTGTGTTAGTGTGTGCGTTTCCCCTTCCCTTTCGGCTTCGGCGAGGGCTTTGCGTTCCGCTCAGATTGGCATCAGAAACCCCCCCCTTCCTCCTCCTCCTCCTCTTCCCAACCCTCGCAACTACACCACACACATTTCTCGGACGAAAGTCATCTGGTTTCTCTTCCCCCCAACAATCTGAGAGGCACGCAGTGCTTTTTTGTCCATCAGCCCCCCTCAGCATCACCGAGGCAGCCTCCCACCGCACCAATACACAAATCAACAATCTTTACACTGCCAGAAGCGAGACCATAAGCTTTTTCAACAAACGAATGTTGTTTCGGGTTCGGCGATCAACAGATTGATCCTCAACTACACTTAACTGCGCCAGTACGTTCTGCAGCTCCCGCCTTGTGAGCTCAAACAACGGTTTCTGCTGATTGGCGCCTGCTTCCGCCTTTTGTTTCATCTCCTTTAGTGTGTCATCCCACTCCACGTAGAAGGAGTGCAAGAGTTGAATGCGCAGTGGAACGGATCCTGATTGTTCATTCAGTTCAAACGACAACTGCAGGCACAGACTGAGAAAGGTAGGCAGCGTGATGGTCTGTGGACTCACAATCGTGCTGAGGTTGTCTAAACATACCTTGTTCTCCAGGAAACCCAGTAGTACGGTGATATCAGAAGCCTCCAACACAACGGTGAAAGCCCCACCCCAGTCGCCCGTTCCAGCAAGGGCTACAGCACGCGCCACAAGAACGTCTGGATCCACAGGCGCGGCAGCAACCGCAACCCCAATCTGAGAGACGGTTTCCGCTGTCTCCTTCAACTCCCTTGTGAGCAGCTGCATCTCGTGCTTAAGCATGTGCTCAAATTCCTTCGCCTTGGAGATGCAGTCCGCAGATGTAGCGATAGAGGCATTGACTGACGACTGCATCATAGAGTGGTGATTTTTAATTGCACGGATGAGGTCCCGCATGGCACTATCGACACCGTGATTAAATACTCGCATGCTATCCGTGGAACGGATGGTCGGCACCGCGACACCAATGTCGATTTGTTCAGCCTCCTTTGCCCCCTTCGCCACTGCATCCTTCAGGCGTCGTGTCAGGAGCGACTTCACTACTTCAGATGCAGACTCCGCGGTGAGGGGCTCCACCTCCTCCATAATACTGCGTATTTGTTCTATTAATTCGCTTTGCATAAGACCATTATTTTCAGAAGTGGAGGTCATTTGCTGTTTCTGCTGCGCCTCTAATCGCCCCTTGTTGCGTACGGCGAACCTTCGACCCACCGTCTGCGCCTCCTCTCTCGCACGTGCTTCTTGAAAAATCCGCATCGCCTCAGAGGCCCGTTTCTGCAGATCTACCACGCGTTCATCGATGCCATGCAGCGTTTCGCAAAACTGAGAGGCTTGTTGCTTCACAACCCGTGATGCAACACCTTGTGAGACGGCATTAGTTGTCTTGTCGCCTAAAACCGAGGAAGACACAGATGTCAATGCAGTCGGGAGAGCCGCCACAGGGTTACTGCTGTCAGTCTCGGTCTCTGGAAACCACACAGAAACAGAACCCTGCTTTAACGTGGCTGTGTTAGAAGCTCCCACAAGCTTTTCCATATCAAGAACTTCTTCAAAGAAACCGCTTGCTGTGCGAATGGTGAGCATCAGTTGGTACTCTACGGATGTGCTGCTGGCAGACACCGCAACCTTTGCAACGTTCGCTACACTGCTGAGGGCGGGGCCTTGAAGTTTCCACGAGGTGATACGGTCCACCTTGAAGAGGTTACGATGCAGCTCCACCACAACCGCCAACGGATAACGCCGTGAGGAAAGCGTGATATACTCCTCTGTTGGTGTGCAGCTGATCAAAAAAGAATCCCCCCCATCAGTAGTATCGTATGCCGCGGCAGCTTCATGTTCAATCGATATGCAAAGATCCTGCTTGAGAGAAAACGTCCGTGTTGACTTGTTGTAACACCAGAGGCGGAGTTCTGTGTTCCCACAAGCAGCAGTAACGATGAACACGTTCCCGTCAGGTTCGCCAGCGAAGTTGCGCCGCTGTAAAAAGAAGGCAGCTGTTGGAATCGAGCTCGCATGCGGCTCCCATACTCTCGGTAAAACACTTTTGCGAGTGGTGGTGGAGATGAGGTCAAGGCAGTTGCTTTTTGCCGGCGCCAGCAATATCTGCGCCTCATGATGGTACGCAATCACCGGGTACTTGACAACTGTTTTTGAGGCGAGATCAATCACTCCCCTCTTTGCAGTAGCCTCCATATCGACTTCAAACACGTGTGACTTCCCTAACGCGTATGCAATGTCACCCCTTCCAATAGCAACGCCGTAGAGTTCCTCCTGAAGACTCAATTCGCGGAGCACAATAAGAATCTCCCCATTCGCGTGGTTCACAGGCTTCAAACGCACCACATCCTCCCCACCGACGGCGAAGAAGGCACAGTGGTCAAGATATCCCTCAGAGGACACCAGGTGACGCAACACTGGCGCACGCACACTTGTCTCAGCATATTTCCCCTGACGGTTGAGCAGTCGCAGTCGGTTAGACTGCTTCATATTCATACAAAGCAGCTTGCGGTGGGACGACAACAACGCTGGAACCTCCTCGCTCAACGATGTTGCTTTAACGGAGATGAGCGGGACATCAAACCGCATTGCGTTGGCATCACTCTCTCTGCAGACATAAACAAGTGTATCCATCTCTCTCGAGAGGGGAAAGAGAGAGCGTAAAAGAATTTAAGAAGAACAACTATCTGGAGGGAAAATAATCGAAGCAGCTGTTCTATAATTCTTTTACAGATGTTCTAAGGAAGTACACGTGCGCCGCTACGAAAAAAACAACAACAAAAAAACAAAAAAAAGGTAAGCAAGAAGAAAAACAACTCTCTCTTTTTTTTTTGTTGTTGTTAATATATATGTGTGAGTGTATAAATATAAATATATGTATCAATGTCGCACCTTTGGTTTTTCCTCACCTGTCCGATGCGGTTTCGTTACCCCCTTCGGCTGCGGAGAGAAGACAAAGTGATAAGAAAGAGAACGATAAAACCAGACGGGTGGAGCAATGGGAGCCGACAGCAACAACAGCCATAAGGGGAGAGTAAACATAGTGGCATCAGGGACCAATTTCATAAGCTTCTTTCGTTGCGCTTAAAAACAACAAAAAAAAAAGGGAGCTAAGACTTCTTTATGTTTTTATTCACGTCTGTCTCCCCACCCTTTCCTTTTTTTTTTTCTCTTCAGTGGGGGCATTTTCAAAACCATTACTGCCTCGCGTGCAGCACTCACACATTATGGTACTGGCACCCATCTCATGTGAAAAGCCTACTCGCTTACAACGTTGCCGCTCTTGAGATGCCACAGCCTCTCATGCTGTTTGTACACACCCACTTCCGCCAGCACTCGCGAGACAGCCTTCTGCATGTCCTCAGCACCTGCGCCATCAATCCTTTCACTTGATGGACGTTGTGATCGCCTCTTCTCCAGCTCTCCCTGGAAAAAACGCATCTCGAAATTGACGAGCTCCAGCGCGGTGTCAATGATCAAAGGACGGTAACGGTCCACCTCGGGTTCGCCAAGGGTTTTCAGCACCCATGTGGCGCTGGTGAAAGGCCGCACACAGCGCTGCGTGGCAGCGCTCAGCATTGGATTTGTAGCGTCTGGGTAGTGCTGCTGTCTCGCTTTCACCACCATTTCCTTTGCACACTGTTTGTTCAGCACGCCATGCTCTAAAAAAATTCGCTGAATGTACGCAATAATGGGTGCAAGTTCCTCCTCTTTGAAGGACATAGATCCTGCACTTCCAACGGCCGCCGCTGCTGCTGCCCCGCCAGTAATGGCTGCAATTTTATCGCTTCCCTCGCGCCGCTGCACAGTGAGAAGTAACCGCGACACTGGTTGACCACCGTTGATGGCCTTCAGGTGCGCCATGATATATGGCTTCATCCTCTCCCACTGCATGCGCTGAAACGCAACCTCCTCCGGATATACGCTGTAGGAAGAATGCAGTAGCCTCTCTCGCATTACCGGCTCGCTCGGCACGTGTAACAACCGCCAGACGCGCTTCGTAGGGTCTGGTTCGTCGTTGTTTAACGAGGCAAGGCTCTGCAACACTTCCTTTATGACTCGTCGAAGTGCAGCGTTGTTAACAAGTTTATTCAGCTCCGCACGTGATACAGTTGCATTAGCACTTTCGAAGAAGTACAAAAGAACCACCTCACGTAGGGCAGCCACAGTGCCTTTGAAATGAGATGTCGCCTTCGACACCCATACCCCGTGTATCCACACAGCCCCTTCACGTAGCGCTTCTAACAACTGCCCATCTGTCACGCAATCCTGTTGTTGTTGTTGCTGTTGCTGCTGATGCCGAGTTGATGTTGAGACGGAAAAGAAGTCCTTGTCCGGTAAAACAACCAAATCGTGCAGTTTAGTAAGTGTTAAAACTTGGCAGCGTTGTAGCAATACCAAAACCTGGTCAAGTACACTGTGGCGATACGCATAGCGCTGCAGCAAAGTGCCGCATCCAGCAACGGCATCTTCGCCCCCAGTAATTCCCCCGGAGACTAGGAGCTCTGGTGGAAAGAGACCGTCTTCTATACGTACGTTCGCCTGCTGGCTGACGCGCTTTATTTCTGTGTTGGATGTCATTTCATACGTAGGGGTGCAGAGCCGACGTCTCATGGCCATGCTCTCGACAGATTCAATTGGGAAATATTGTACCTCTCTAGCCGTCGCTGCGTCACTGTTTAGCATGACACTGCGCTGCCGCACAATTTCACGATTCAGGCGATCTGAGACGGCGAGCCCAGGCACAGTCGTCGTGGAAGGTGTACTAACGAAGGCATCATCCACTCGGTGCGCCGATTCAACGCTGGCGACGATAGGCCTCACAATAGGCGAGAACTGCTGAATGGTCGAGACAGGTGTAATGTGAATTGCCCCATCAACAATAAATCCAACAGCGTAGTCACACCGCGGCCGAAAAGGGTGCGACTGTAGCGCATAGTTGTATGAATGCCGCCTCTGCTGGTTACCTCGTCCAAGTGCGTCATCGGGTTCCACTTGTCGCGGCTGCCCAAAAGAACTTGAGCCGAACGTATCAATGCGGCAGTGCATAGTAAGCCGTGACAACGGGCGCAATACCGAAGCCGCTGGTGCAGATGATGACGAAGGTACTGTCGTTCCTGTCTGCCACGGCGCAGGAGGAGATGCATCAGCTTCTCTCCCCGTTTCTGCCGATTGCTCCTTCTCTCCGTGTGTGGTTCCTTCCGTCACGAAGAGCCGCACATCATTTGCCTCATACGGCCGCATCCTCCGCCTGAGAGGAAACTGAAAGATATGCAGTTGATGCTGCAGCGAATAGGACGAATATACGTTATACCTTGCTATCACCTCGTCACCATCATCTGGCTGCTCCTGGACACCAAACTTCATTGACATTCTGGCCTACGTGACCCGCACCACTAGACCTTCACTTCCTCTACTGGCACGACCACCAACTAGCAACAGCACTAAGACCACAAGAGACACGTTACTGAAGCCACGATGAGAGATATCCCAAACAAAAACCCCCCCAAAAAAAAGGAAGGGAGGGAGAGAGAAAAAAGGGAGAAGGAATGCAAGGTGCACGCCATGTATTTCTCTCTCCGCTTGCTCAATCTTTCTGTCCTTCAAAGTTCCTTCACTGAATCTTTTCCGTGTCCCATCTTCATATTCGATCATCGCTTATATGAAAAAAAAAAAAACAGCACAACTGTGGAAACAGCAATTCCCTCCATTTTATCTGAACACAAAGAAGCTCTCGCAGTATGATATAACATTGCCTCTTTTGCGCAACTTACAATTCACCACTATCGCCTTCCAGTACGTTGTTTAATCGGACTTTACAAAGGCGTATATCTTCCGGACGAACAATGAAGCTGCAAAGAATGAAGCAGAGCCACTTGTGAGAGAAATACCTATAGAGAGTGTCACGGAATATATAAAGTATAAAGCAAACGTAAAAAAACCACTCATTGCAGTGCGGAAAGTATAAAAGTATGCGGCATACAGGTAAACATATAGCCCACTAGATGCACCAAACCAAAAGCTCGTCCACTGCCAGCGGTGATTTTCTATGCACAGCAAGACATAAACTGCAGAGATGGAGACGCAAGAAGTCACCAGAATAAATATGAAAAAGGTCAGCAGCAGGAATGTGTACAGATAGTAAAGCTTGTTTAGCCAGAGTGAATTAAGTACGAGAAACAGTTCAAAGACGATAGAGCCGAACGGCAACAAACCACAAATAAGGACTAGAACCATATTCGAAAAAAAGGGACTCGGTGGTGGAGGAATGAGTCGCGGTATTTGATTGACGTGCGGTAAAAGATGGTGGTTGTGACGTGCCAAGAACAGCCGCCGGTAAGTGTACCGCCCACCAATGGTTCCCACCACCACTGATGGACAGAACCCAAGAAACAGAAGCCCCAAAAGAAACGCTACACCGTCAATGTGCACAGCCCGCGAAGATTCATAAATGTGCGACAAAACATTTGTGATGGTGCCGCATGAGAGAAGTAAAAGCGGAAATATTAACATTGTAAACTCCATACAGCGCATCCATTTACCGGATATCGTAGGGTTCAACGTTGCGTATTCTAGGAACTGCAATGCGGAAACAAATCCAGCTATAACGCCTGTGAGAGCGTATAACACCGAAATGGCAGTAAGAACACTGTGTGCCGGCTTTTGCATCAGACTGTAGAACGCAGCTGTCGATATCCCAAGCACAAATACCACGATAAGCTGAGCGCCAGAGCCGATCAGTGAACACAGAAGCGGAGCGTGCCTCGGAACACGGTAAACATCGGCGTACAGTTGTTTCCACCCGACACTCTCGATAAGTTCGTCATTCCCCTCATCCCGCATACGCAAGTTGTACTCCATTATCTTGTAATCTTTCCCAATTGCACGCGAAAGAATGGTCAAGACGAGAAGAACAAGGAGTAAAACGAGAATAAGAGAGTTGGCGAGGGCAAACCAACGAATGTGAGGTACAAATAATCCCTCATCCACGTACTTCGCAAAGCGATTTTCAAACTTTACTAATGACGGAAAGAAACTGACCGAATATGTGAAGGTGTACGTTTCGCCCATATGAATCGGTTGGGGGTTTGAAGTTTCCAGCGTCACGTTCACAATCTGATGATTATTCGTGCCCAGATAGAAGCTGCGATGGAGGTAAATCATTGCATTCGACCCGGATAAGTTACCAAACAACGCCCAAATTGGGAGTTCATCTACAAGGAGTTGATACACGTAGCTGTTGGCAATCATCTCTTTCCACAGCACAACATCCACCTCGGTGGGAGTAAAGCGGCAAATGACGCCCTCCTTAACATCCACCCCAAAAGAAATCGTTGTATTCAGTTCGTAGAGTTCCTCTCCTATGAGTGCTTGCCCAAATGTGGGCGTCTTCTTCTCCAAACTTTTCGAAGGACAGCCGGGGGCCCGAATCAGGTCGAACGTTTCAAGAACATTATGCAAGGGGCCCATCTTACTGGCATACACACGCACCGCCTCGCCAGCCTCATACACGTTGGTGTCCTCCCCGGCAAAACCCCTTTCAACTGCAAGAAGCAGCAGTGCCAGCACCGCAAGAAGCAGCATAGGAAATGCACGTACTATCCAGCCCATTTGTCGCTTTTTTTTTTTTGTTCTTATTCTTCTGGTCGTTATCACCTCGTTTTTATTTTTTTTTCTCAATGATTTTTTCGGTTTCTGCAGAGGCACTACACCGCTTTTCCACTTCACACCAATATATTCACTTACCTAATTTCCAACTCCCGATAACACACCACGTATATATATATATATATATATATATATACGTGTACCTGTGCACTATCGTAGACCAATGTAAATACAGACAACCACTCAAAGAGCAACAGTAAGAAGGGATCAGGCCTACAGAACACCAGAAACGCAAAAGGAGAACGGCAGAAGAATCAGAAAGTAGGATTTTTAAAGAAAGGGGCACAGTGTATCTGGTCTTGTGAAGAGAAAAGATAAGCGACCTCTCACCACTCCACATCAGCTAGCATTATCTCCATGAAAAAACAAAAACCAAAACAAAAAGAGTAACCAGCTTTTCTTCGGTCGTTGGTTGTTTCTACAGTCCACTCATTACGCGTAGAAAATGAAGCTGGTGCGTACATGCGACCCCCTTCGCTCTCATCGTCGCGCAGACGCCAAGAGAAGTTTGCTACTATTGAGATGAACAGAAGACAGAACATATACACACACACAAAAAAAAGCGCTACTGTTGCCGTTCCTATGCGCCTTGTCAGGCTGACACAAGCAACTGCCACATCTACCACCATAGTTTTCATAACTTTATATATAGCGAAAAAACTACAACGTTGAACGCGTCGTAGAGAAACCTTCATTCGCCACCTATGAGCGGATCATATCGGTAGGTCACCGTCTCTGTGTTTTACCGTGCAGAAGAACCGAAGGCCATTGCAACCCAGTGAAACTGGTGCATTAGAAGAAGTGGTAAAAAAAAAAAAACACAGGTGCATAACTAGTAGCCAAACTAGCATCCTACAATATAGGGGCTGCCTCCTCGTACCCACTATGATGATGAATGATAACACTAACTCTTCCTACCATTCGCTCTTTTCCTGGGAGGCTGAGCTCTGGAGATGCCAGTTGGTGCGTCGCGAGGCGTCCTCTTCGTCTGACAGACACGTGTTTCCACCTTACCATCCTATGGAATAACTGTAATGGAAAAATACAATTCAAACACACCAATCCTTAACTCTAGAGATTCCACGCCGTATCGAAGGATAACAGGTAGGGGAGAAGTAACTGCATGCACGCAGAATTGCCAGAATGGGTCGCCAGGTCAAACCAACACTGCGTGGCCATCGGCCACTGCGCCAAGAGAGATTTCGGCACCTCATTCGTAGTCTCTCGCAAGGTAAGTAGACCTCTTATCGAGACAAGAAGGGAGCCGATAGCTGTTTGCAGGTTCATCTCCTTTGAGCCGTACATCACCACAGTGGGCACGAGCACAAGACGCATGAGGTTCTGAAGAAATTCCAGTGTCCCGCCGCCTTGAACAACGCTATGGGAGGCCCCCATGATAACCTGCATTAAGTGTGAAATGCCGCATATCACTGTGTACAACACCATACCAAAATTTGATGCTCTTAGCGTGCTCTCGCTTCCCGCAACAAATGGAGGAAGTGGTACCACATCCGCCATCACAGATGGTGAAAAAATAGAAGCCAATGATGGTATTACTTTTGTAGTAGGTAAGTTAGGCAACAAAGGCAGCGTATTCACCCTCACCGCGAGCTGCTCTGGCGAGGCCAGCAGGCCTGTGTGTACAGAGAGGAGAAACGAACTCAAAGCGTGCCACTCGCTGTTAGGGTCCAACATTTCAGAACCAGCAGATTCCAGAAGCGTTGCAGCCCTGAACAAAACAGGAGGAGCAAAAAGCAAGAGAACAGGCATCACTGTTCGGTTACCAAATACAGTGGCAAATGATTTAGTGGGGACAAGTCGTTGAATCGTTTGCAACAGCAGGTCTATCGTCTGATTGTCACAGGTGACGGAGAGGTGGGAAAGCATCGCAGCATATGAGGCAACATTATTCGCGCAGACCGCTTCTAACGCTTCAGATGTGGAGGGGACGCCGCCGAACACGTCAGCCACGTTCTCTAAGCCGGAGGAAAACATTACTTTGAGCTGGAAGCAGGAAAGTATGTAGCCAGTCCACTATTCCTCCTCTTCCCAGCAGCTCTGTTATCACTACCATGATAATAACAACCGACCCCAATACATGTATATATGTGTGCGTGTAAGCAAGGGGGAAAAAAAAGCCTGTTTTAGAAGCAAAAACAAGGAGTGCAATACAAGAAGATAGAGAGAGGGAAAGTGTGCGTGTGTGTGTTGGGTGGAAAGGGGAATGAGAAGAAACATAAAGTTTTTTGAGGCTCATGACTATGATTGCTGCGGCTCATGTCCATATTGGTTAAACCTACAACAAAGAAGAGAAATACCCTGGTAACACCGGCTACCTCAACGTGGTGCCAGGGTCCAGTACCCCGACCAGGGGGAAGCCAAGTGCCCGCGCCCTCCTCACCCGGCGGGGACGGGGGCGGGCGACAGGCTCTCGGCCACCAGAGTGAGGAGGGCGCGGTCCCATCGGGCCTCTAGGATGCAGCTCTACGTTGGATTACCCCCTGCACGTGCGAACATGCAGCACCTTGAAAACACATTAGATTTGTCTCCGCTGAGGAGATAAGAAACGCACATGCAAAGCAAACGGTGGTGTTGCAAGCTCCTACTGAATACACATGTGAGCAACGCAACAGATCCTTTAAAAGCAAAACATGGCTGACACGCCATACATGCTCACCCGGAGAACGACAAATTGAGGAAGAAGTGAATCCAACAAAGATGCAATACAATTGCCCCATTTGCCACAAGGACTACGCTCAAAGATGGATCATATGACACATGGTGGAAAAGCACCCGGGACACGATGAGTTCCTCCGACCAGTCGTGCTCCACGTGACAGCCACCAGAAAAGCCCAATCCTCCACCTCGGAGGTCAGACCAAATCGTAAAATACGACGATCTGGCGACCCCTCACCAGTACCCCGGAAAAGGGTACGGAAGCAAACACCGGTGCAAACCCCTGATCTTTCAGGGGGAAAAGAGGAAAGTTGGACATGCAGCCGTTGGAAACAAACGATATAAAACAAGATACTCACTAGTCTGGCACACCAGATAACACCACACTGGATCCATGGAAGTATGGAGGAAGCTAACGGATGGCAACGCCATTAAATGGAACCTGGCCCGTCAAATACTACGTTGCCCACACTGCAATGTCAAATGCGCCTAGAAGCAATATCTCTCTATGCATATGCAGGCAGCACATGGTTTACCAAGGATGGAAGCGAAACACGAATTAAAGCTTGCTTGTGAAGAATCCTCGGCACACTTCCTCACATGCTCAGCGCTGAGTTCAATATGTGTATAGCACGGTCTTTATACCATCACAGTAGCAGACAAAATGTTCAGCGAGAAACTGGCGCTGTTTCTATATCAACTCTTTGGGCTAGACAGTCCGCTCTGCACATCCGTTACGAAAACGGAAGTTGAGGCGCGTCGATCAGCGGGAGAAGCGTCCTCCCAATCCCCCCCCCCACCTTGGTTTCATCGGTTACTAGTTTATGCGCTTCAATAGATCCCTCTCACTCCCTTTACTCCTCCTCTGAGAAGCCCCCTCAAGAACGAAGTCAGACTACAACCACCCCCCGGCACCCGAACTAGGGATCCCAAAGTCTCGTCCAATACAGAAACGGCAAAGCGAAGAAAAGGACCTAAAAGTACGGACGATATCTCCGCGTGTGCTTCTCCTGGAGCAAGGAGGGAGGGGATAGCCACCTGATGTTGCATGTGCAGGGTAAAAGCACAAAAAAAAAGAAGAGAAATAATAAGAGGTGAAGAAGGGGAGATAATTAAAAAAAAAAAAGAAAAAAAAATGAATGAATGAATAGACGGGAAACGAACACAGACACAACAGCAACCACAACAAAGAAAAAAAAAGAGGTTGAGACAAAATGCCAGTAAACGTATCAATAGAAACGTTAAAGGACACAAAGAAACAAAGAGCCAGTAGATACAACACATACACAACCTGCTACATCAGCTCAGATCATCCTCTCATCCACTTGCTCGCCCCCACCACACGAGCCGTCTCCAGCTCTTATAGAAGTATCCGCGGAAGGCAACGTCACCCGCACCGTCTTGTAACCGTCGTACACGTAATCTGCTGGCGGGGCACAACTATGCACGCCCAACACACTGAAGGTGTGAATAACGCTATCAAAGACACCAACCACAAAAAGGGCATAAAAAGGAGGAAAAGAAACGGCACACGACACCCCCAACACCGTCTGTTCGGCAGTAATCGAAGGTACTATGGGGTTGGCATACGAGTTAGAGGGGAGAAGTGCAAAATGCCTCTCGCAACGCATAATTAACTCTGGTTCATCGTATATATGCCACTCTCTCATCATGCCGTCATCGTAACCGCAGGAAATAAAAATGTCAGGTGAACGAAGAAGGCAGACGTGACGGCCAAGACCACGGTGGCCCATCCCTTCACCACTGATAAATCCCCTCATGTACATCGCCTCAACCGCATCCCAGAGCCACACCGTAATCGCTCCGTCTGACCCAGTCGTTACAACGCGCTTTCCGTGCTGCAGCACGAGAATTGCAAAACAAGTACTGCCCACAGTAGGCATGATTTGCAAAGGGGTGAACACTGGCTCCACAACCCAGAGGGGAAAAAAAACCATTTTCTTGAGAGATGGGAATGTGAGAGAAACGTAAGTGTGGCGGAGAAATGAAACCGCAGAGACGCCAGCAACACTACTTTGTGATGGCAGCGCGACCGCATTACTCACCACACCCAATTCAAATCCACCAGCGACGTGCGTGCCGTACTTGGGCTTCCACTTGCTTGTCTTCAGTGGAACAGGGACATTAGTGCCCCCATCCTCACTGCATCTATTCCCTGCACTGTCCTTTTCGTCGCCACCCGAAATGGAGAGACTTTCCCTAAGAAGTTCTACTCCCTTCACCCACACACTCACGTTCACCAGGCGCTCGGCACGGAAGCGCAATCTCGGTGTTGCATCCAGCACCATCCGCCGCTGTTCGTCATCCCAACACAAAATGTGGTCCTCCTCCTGGTGTTTCCATGGCAGCCCCGCAAGTGACCAAACAACAATTCCACCATTCACTCCAGCAAGGAGACGTTCGTCATCGTCAATTGCGAGGCAGTGAATCACCTTTGACTCTCTCGTTGGCGGCTTTTCACGGCTCCCATCGTCGTAAGCAAGGTAATGCAGAGGAGATAGAAAACCAACACATCCAGACGCGGTAGAAATAGCAAAAATAGTGGAAAGGAAGTAGGTGTTTTTTTCCACATCTACTCTCCAGAGACGAACCACCCCACTCTCATCACCAGTAATGATGTACACAATAGAACATTCTGCCTCAGCAAGACTGCATCTCTGCTGTGGGTCTGTTTCCTTCGCGAGTAGTGTACCGCCTTCCCATAACAACAAGGATCGTAACGGTGACGGGTGCGGAATAGTCACAACATGCTGCGGCACTGGATGAAAGACGCTCAAATGTAAATGTGCGTCAGTGCCTCCCGATGCCACTAATGTACCTAGTGTACCCACCGATAATACCGGTTCGTCGTGCCGATGACAATGTAAGAGTCGCTTCGGTCCCGCATTCCATGGAACGGGGGGTCTTACTTTCTCCTCCTTTTCCTTTGTAGCCGTTGTGGTGGTCCTTTTCGCTGCATAAGGATACATTGATGGAGGCAATAGGGGAAACATGAGCACCTGACCGGCATCAGTCCCCGAGAAGAAGTACTCAATTTGCTTGAGCGCCGTCACGCAATCGTCATGCTGCCCAGCATTGTCGTTGTCTAGCACCCATGACAGGATACATTCTGCCTCTTCCCGCGACACCTCTGGAATGAGCACGTAGGCCAAGCAGGTGATAAAATTCACTTTTGACTCTGTTCCCTCATCTTCAGGATTAGAGTCCTGACTGACGGTGTGGCGAGGGGGTGACGGTGTTGATGCCAACGCAATACAGTCAGAATTCTGAATCCTAGTGAGAGGAAACGCGTTCCGTCTAGACCACATGTAGCACCCCACCCTGCAACAGCAACAAGAAGAAAAAAGGGGGGAAAACTGACGGCGGCGTCTATTTTTATGATGGACTGATGTTGTGATGGGAAAGTAATAGAACTGTGTGCTTGCCCTTTCCGTCACGTAGATGTGCACTCCGTGTTTACAAGTCTTTTGTTTGAACAAGAAGAAAGAAGAAAGAAGGTGGGAATGGCGCACGAGATGCTGCTACTGCTGGTGATGGTGTTGGTATTGGTGCAAGAAGCCATACTTATAAATGCAAAAAAGAAAAAAAACCCACAACCGCACACGTGCAAAGAGAGAGAGAGAGATGCAGACAGAACAGTTATATATATATATATATATATATGCGTATGCGTATATCTATATATTCCTCATCTCTTTTTGCTTCGTTAAAATTACGTCTCATCTCCCAATTGTTCTCTTTTCTTCTTCTCTCACCACAAAAGCGCCAAACCACACAAAGAGATGATACTAAAACAAAGCAAAACAAAAGGGGGGATCGGGGGGGAGGGAAAGAAAGGGATATGTGTGCGGTGGAGTGAGCAGGAAGAGTACAGACGCACACGCACAGAGAGTCCGAAACAAATACGTACCCTACGAGAAGTCAAGAATAGAGCGAGTAAATGAGCGAGATAAATAACGAGAGAGAACGGCAAACAAACAAACAAAAAAAGACACACACACACACAAAAGAGAGAGAGAGAGAGAGAGTAACAGAGCGAGAGCGACACGTACAGAGATACACTACATACATTCATGCATACATCACACTCTCACATCTAATGCCCGTCCATACGTGAAGGATCCCCACGACGACGTGCAGAGCAGCAGCGGAGTACCCGAGTGGCGGAAGGGAGACGAGAACCACCCAAGACATGACTAACACAACAATACCCTCACACACACACGCACACGCACGCGCTCGAGAGAACAAAACAAAAATAACACAGCACCTTCTCCGCCTCCCCTCCCACATTAAAGAAAATAAAAAAATGGACGAAAATTAAATAAAAAAGAAGTTAACGGGGAGGAGGAGAACTTCTTCACCAGCCACACACCCCTTCCTGCTGCAGTTGTTACAAAAGAAAAAAAAATCTTGGAGCACAAGATGCATAAGAGCAAACATAACAAACAAACACACACACACACACATATATATATATATATATATAACATCAACGGGAGTTGCAGTAGCAACAACGACAACGACAACGACAACGACAATAATAATAATAATAATAATAATAATAATAATAATAATAACGGAAACAGCACCATCAGGAAGAAAAACAACAAAAAAGGGAAACACATACGCACAAATGCTCAACCTGAAAAGAGGAAAACCGAGACATCCGTTCACAGCGGAGGGTTTTATGCGTTGATACATGCGCTCCTGTTGGAAAACGAATGATAGGACGAGGCAGCAGTTCCTTGGACCGCCCCCCTTATAAATACCAGAAACACGTACACGCACACACACACAAAAGAAAAAAAAAAGACAGAAATGTAGAGCCAATGGGAAAAGGAAAGAACTGTTCGTGAGAGACGTGTGAAGCCTCTTTCTCCCTCGTTGCGATTGATCTTATCACCAGCGTTGCCTTATTTCTCCGCATCATCTCTTCTTTCTGAACAGACCCACAACATACGTATGCGTGCGTGAAAATGTGTGCCACCCGCTTGTCATTCACTTCCGGTTATTCCCGCTGTACTGCCCTCCCCACCCTCCTTCTTGCTATCGAATTACCACCTTCGTTCTGTTCGCATTGTTGAATGACAACAACGGCACCTCTCTACTGCTGCACTCCATTCATTTTTCCCGCACAAGCATCACCACTATTCTCCTTTTGTTTTCCACCGTTATTGGCCTTTCGCGCATTCAGCCGTCTCTGGATTTGTTTTATCCGTCGTTTTCTTTTCGCCTTGTTTGCCCTTCGGAAGGCATACGCACGCGCAACAACACGACCGATGAAGTAAGAGGCAAAGAGCACGACAACACACAACGACCAATCATCAGATGGTACCCTACATCATATTCCCACATAGGCACGTGCATGTGTGCACAGAAGCAGGTTTTCAATAGGAGAACAAATGGACAAACAACAATAAGCAGGGGGTGTGGAAGGGTGGTTAAACAACGACGTGCACGTGTAGGAAGTGACGGAGTAGATCTTTTTTTGTTGTTGTTGTTGTTTATGTTTGCTTGCCGTTGTGGGACACGAGGAGAGGAGCTGACGTTTCTATCAGGTTTAGTGGCTTGATGTACCACGTCTGATCGTCCATTTCTCTCTTGTGAACACACGTCCTCTTCTTTCCTTTCGTGGCGGAAAGAGAAAACAAAAAAAATAAATTTCTTGTATTCTTGTCTTCCCGTGCATTGACTGGGTTCTGCTGACGGTGTCCCCACCACGCACAGACGCGGGGCAATCAACTCATGGCGAATGAAGACGGCCGCAGCACCGATGGGGAGGGCACGCGGAGAAGACACAAGTGCGAAGGAGCAGCACTCCACACACACGCACGCAGGCACCTCGTGAAAAGAAAAAAAAAAAAAACACAAAAACTAAAAGAAAAAAAAAACCTCTCGGTTCTCCTTGTGAATCGTTCCATTTTTCTTCCCCCCCCAAAAAAAAAATATATATATATATATTGTTGTTGTTAATTTCCACCACCCCCTCCTCCTCCCCGTCTGGTTTCGCAAAGCGGGTAGACGTGAGCGCAGCCCCCCCCTCTTTTTTTTTCACGGATACTACAAGAAGCAATTCGAGTGAATATGAAGCAAAACAAACACATTCGTGTGTGTACATGCATGCCCCGCCGAGAAAACGAACAAACAGACAGACAGAGATGTACACGCACACACAAAAGATAGATAGATAAAGAAGAAGGATCACACTCCTCATTCAAAACTACTGCTTCATCCTTTCCACCCCTCCTTTTTTTTTTCCACCTCCTTTTTCGTCGTATAACAGTGCTGTACAGCTGCCGCTCCCCGCTGATGGTAATGGAAATGATGATGATGGCTTTCCTCTTCCTTTATTTATTTCCACCCAATCTTTACGAAACAAACAAACAAAAAAAAAGACAAATAAACATTTCCAAGGGAAAACACAGCAGCAGACGCGTATCAGTATATGAATATACACCCCCCACCACCCACCTCCTACTCCCATCCCTTCGCCGGCACGCGCACATGCCCCGGTTGCGTTTCCTTTTTTTTCGGCTTTATTTTCTGCTGATGCTTGCATTTCGGCTCAATAATCCCCCCCCCTCCCATCTTCTGTCGTGTTGAACAGGAGTGAAGGAAAGAAACAGCAGTTGCTATTTCCGCAAAAGCACACAAAAATAAGAAACACAAGTAAAGTGAAAGAGGGGATAAACAAAATACACACACACACACACACACACAACAGCGAGAGAGAAAGAGGGGACGAAAAGGAAAGATGTCTCGAGCTCCATCGTTCAAACACCACCACACTCGAACAGCAACACAAACAACAACAGCAGTAATCACCAGCACCACCCACACCTCCTCCCTCTCTCACACATTCGTCTCTCTAATTTCCTGCTAAAGTTATCACCACTAAAATTCAACGGAGTTAGTGGGATAGAAATGAAAAAAAGAAACGTGCTGCCTCGTCTGTTGTCCCGACAACTTTCTTTCTTTAATATTTTTCTTTACGTTATAGTCCCTCCTACTGAAGTTTCACACACTGCAGCTTCTTCCTTTCAAACCGTAAATCAAATGATACTACACATCCCTTCTCTCCTTTTTTTTTCTTCTGCCATGCCCTATTCGCTTTTATCACCAGTCACATGCTGCACCACAACGAAGGGCAGGATACTGCATTGTGATAAATATTTTACTACTTTTCTTCTTCAGAGTGCGCCACCTCTTTCCCAAAGTTGGTGCTAGAAGAACCTGCCTTGTCGTTGGTGTCGTTGAGAATTTGGTGAGTAACAGCGTTTTCACTCCAAATCACCATTGACGGCGTGGGGTGCAGCAAACCCTCTAACTGCCGAGCAGGTTGCTGTCTCAGTTTCTGCTGACCGCGAGTACCTTGGGAAGCAACCACTGGGCCCCAACCATTGCTGTCACCATCACCCCGTCGATTAGGAGAATGCTGTCTGGTCTTTCGCTGCGAGTGCTGCTGCTGCTGCTCTTGTGTGGGCCCTGTAAAAGGGGGAACACATGGCCTGCCATCGCCCTTATAGAGTATTGGCCCTCTTGCAGCGTACTGGTCAAGTTGCTGTTGCTGCAGAAAGGTATACCCCGAGGCAGATAAAGGAGGTGGTGGCGCGTAGCTTGGCATGTTGCCCACCATCGAACGGGTTGAAACGGCACCACCTGGGCCCCCCAAAGGACCATAAGGGGTACAATTATAACCCTGTCTTCCTGCTTGCTGGTGATAATTAGCTGCATTTGGCACTGCATGTTGTGCACCAAAGCCGTAGTTCCATTGCGTGTTGTTCTGATACTGACCCTGATTACACCCATCGGGATAGTCTGCACGAGCACCTGATGGTGTCTGTGACTGGTGTGGAGTCGAAGACACCATACCACTACCGTGGTATGCTGGGGGAACGGCATGCCGCTGTGGTGAATCATCTGAATAGCGGGGCTGTGTTCTCCAGTTAAACGAGGAACCACCATAAGGGGCATCTGGAGATGATGTAACACCTGCTCTTGCTGTGGATGCGGAAGATGAATAACGTAAAAAACTACCCTCACCACTTCCAGGATAAGAGGAATTCACTTGCTGATGCATGATATATTGAGCTGAGTGTGAAGTAGGAGTCGATGATGGCAGGGAAACCTCCACTGAAGGCATGTTGGTTGGTGGATATTGCATCTGCAAGCCAGACCACTGTGGCTGCGACAGTGCTGCATGTGATGATGATAGCGGTGTTGGTGCAGAAGACAATGGTGTACTGTTATTATACTGCTGCACCATCGGCCCACTACCACCACCATTAGCACTGCTCCCACCAGCACTACAAGGGTATCTTTGATTGCACTGCGTGGGTCCATAATTGTTAGGGTCACTGTAGCCATAGCGTGTGTCACCACGAATGCGCCAGCCTTGAGGATCTTGTTGAGGGGCATAGTAATGGGATGAAGAAGATTGCTGCTGCTGGTGGGAACGTTGGTGTTGGTAGTGATGATTGTGGTGGTGGTGATGATTATGATAGTAGTTCTGATGCTGCTGACGAATAGGGTGGCGCGGTTGTTGCACATGACGCGAAGAAGAAAGACTGTAAGATTGATCAGAATAATAGCAGTCATAAGTCTCGCGCTCTGGTCCTGTAGAGTATTGTCCTCCGTTGTACATGTGACTTTGATTGGTGTGATAAATGTGTTGGTGTGGTTGTTGATGCTGAGGTATTGCTCGCGGATATCTTGCGTGTTCGTGAAGTTCCCCTCCTACCTCTGTGTGCTGCGCAAAAGAAGAAACGGAGGTTGTTGTCTTGTCAGATTGCTGTGGTGGTGGTGTGTGCCGTCTAGCACCCCGGGATATCCCCTGATCGGCGAATGATCCCACTTCAACTGATCCACCCACCACCATTCTCTCGGGCACATCCCCCTGATTAGGCAACAAAGCTACGCCAAGGTACGGCTTGTTCGTCCACACCTCCGTCCCCGAAATGGGTGCCAGTGACTGTGAAACAGCATGAGGTACATCAGTAGACACACGTGTCGAGTTGCTACTCGAGTTGATCATTCTATCTCGTATACTCTCAACCTCGTCACCAGGAACTCCTACGCGAAGCAAGGATTGTTGCTGTTTTTCCACCACATCTGCAGACGCTACCACCCCATTCTCCCCAACAATAACGCGGTTGTCGGTATTATTGCGGGATGACCACATGTTGGGTCGCACTTGCGAACACTGATTTGAGTCCGACTCTACCTCCCGTTCGACAGTACGTGACTGCATGACAGGGTAGTGACGTGAAGAGGAGTTAGTTCCATTAGCCGAGAACCGCACTTTCGCGATGACATTCACCACTGACGGCTCTTCGCTGCCGCGCGAAAGAGGCTGAAGCGTAGATGCCATGAGCTTTTTAAAAAATTAAACAACCCCACCACCCCTACTTCTCCGCTTTCTCCTTCGGACTTTCCGACTCCTTTCGTTTCTCTTTTTTTTTTTTTTATTATTATCTTCCCACCTCCGGGAAGGGCCTGAGCCTCAGCTCTTGCAGCCGCGTTTCCCGTCCAAACAAAACACACGCTTCTCCTCCCACCCCCGTCTTCTCTTTCTTTTAATGTTTTGCTTGCAGACTCCTTTTTTTCTCCTTGCAGCCCCTGCTCCCCCGTACTTCGTGTGTCCTTGAAGAAAAGCAGAAGAGTCCCTCTGTGAAGGTCAACACAACTCCGGAAATAATAATAATAATAATAATAATAATAAAAAAAAGAGTTCGTACTAAACGGAAGAAAAAAAAAAGGATCCTTTAGCTCTCGACACACCACCACAACTAAAGCACTAAAAAAATTACATACACGCTTTCCAAAAGAGATTTCCCCCAACCGCCAATACAGCAAAAAAATATACCACAAAAACGCACAGCCATTACAAAAGACAATACACAAAAAAAAAGCACATATAAAACTAAAAGTAGACGTAATCTTTTTTTTTATTTTTCCTCGTGCGTGTATAAATGTGCCATCTTTTCACCTTCGCATTTTGACTCGCCGCCCCGACGCCCTTCGATTCGCACTGTCCCTGTGCTTTGCGACA